>LBNU01016830.1:94030-118153 GCA_014162995.1 Artemisia annua | reverse complement strand
GGTGTTATTCTATTGAGTTTGTCGTCTCAACAGAATTAGCAACCACTAGAAGGGTTTGGCTAGGGACTAGGTAGTTAAAGTTGTGATAGGGATGGGACTAAAGTCCATTATAACTAACTAACTATATGAGATACCCAATTCCCCTTCTTAGTTAAAATTAGAACTGAATTCAATGTGAAGCTCATAGTTAAGAGTGAAACGTTGTATTTATCCTCCCGAGGTATGTGTTCAGACCTGCAAGTGATGGTTAGGTTGAGTTTACCTTTCTTAATGACTTTTGAAAAATTGCAAAATGCAGGTGCCAAGATTAAAAGAATCACTATGTGAACATGAGTTTTTACGCCATCATTTCCTCGAGTAGGTGATACCGAAATCAGCTCACGTCAAAACCATACAAAAAAACACATAAAGTGACCCCTCGTTGGCACTACAAAATGTGGTGCCGTCTTTTCTTTTTTTTTTTCTTTTTTTTTTGTATAAATAAAAATACACAAATTAAGTAAATTAAATTTCCTTAAAATTAAAATACATTACATTACATTAAAAAAAAGAAAGACATTGGATGAAAATACAAATTAAAATAAAATTTAGTGATTAAGGTTCCATAAATGCTCGACGAGGTATTGGCGAAGCTCGGTGTGCACTCTTGAATCTCGGAGTTCTTTGGTTTTCCTAACATGTAACTCGCATTGTTCGGTCCAATTTCGTGGAATGTTCGGCTGTGGATCAATGAACATATCTCTAAAATTAGGAACTTCGAAATCTTGATCTTGCAATATCATGTTATGTAATATTTATCCAACAATACATGATTCTTTGTAGCGTGTTGATTCGGTAAGCACGTGCGGGTTGTTGTATAATTCTCCAACGACCTTGTAGGAATCCGAAAGCTCATTCAATATCTTTCCTGGAACTCTCTTGAACTCTTTTAAACTAAGCGTTTTTCACTCCTTGCAATAGAAAACGTTTTGACAAACGCGGACCATGTAGGATAAATACCGTCGGCTAAATAGTGGCCGTTTTTGTATGTTTTTCCGTTTGCTACAAACAAAACTTCTACAGCTTTATCGGTAGAAGATCATCAAATAACGGGGAACCATATAACACATTTAGGTCGTTATTAGACCCAGAACACCAAAATATGCATGCCAAATCCACTATCTTTGATCCGCAACGGCTTCTAACATAAGAGTCGGGTATTTGTGATCACGTCTATTGAATTGAGCATGTAAGGCCTTTGGACAATTTCTCAAGTCTCAGTGCATACAATCAATACTCCTAAGCATTCCCGGGAGTACATGTTTTTGTTCGTGCAATGAATATTTATTTTCGATATCCTCTAAAGTAGGCTTTCTTAAAAACTCTTCGATATATAAAATATATATGCATTTAGTAAAGTTATCTAAATAGTCTCGTGAACAACGTTCACCAATTTGTAAGTACTCGTCAAATGCATCGGGCGTTGTGCCGTAAGCCAATTGGCGTACGGCGGATGTGCACTTCAAAATACGACCAATACTTTCACGACCGGTAGCATCGTAACGTTGTCTTAAAAAATTAAAGTATTCGGGAAGAGGACGAAGATCATAAGTTGTAATATCATTGACTATTTTTAAAAAAAGAGTAGAACTCATACGATACATTCGCCTAAAATTTTCTTCCGTGTACTTAGGCGGAGTGTCTTCGTCGCCAAAATAGTCGTCAAGTAGTCGTTGTTCCGCCTCTTCCCGTTCACTGATATGTATGTTCTCTTATTAGGAACGGATCTCAAGCCCGAACCCCCGGCTTCTTGTTACTTAAAGCTAGAAATTGTTCATAAGCCTCAAAACCTTGCATATATTGGTCCAAATCGTCTTGAAAATAAATATCGTAATGATCATAGGTGTTGTGATTCATGGTGTTTTTTTTTTAAGAAAAATAAGTATTGTTGAGGTAGAAATGATATTGAAAGTGTGTATAAGATTTGGAATAATAAGTTGGTATTTATAGGATTTTTAATAGGTAAAAAATTGAAAAATGAGAACAAACGGCTAGTTTTGGATCAGAAATGACTTTTAGCCTTTTTTTACCGTTAATAAATGTTCCCATTCAAAAAAGAATTAAAAAAAGGCTATCGCTTGGCCTGGAAGACTCGGCGCTTGATGCGACGGCGCGAGTTATGATACTGTTGACGCGACGTTTTTTGGGCTGGAGCCAATGGCACCACCGTACCTTGCTCTCTAATTAGTTTTAAGAATATGTAATTTGTTAAATAACTTTTTAGACTACCATGCTCACCTGAAAAACTTGCCAAGGGCCGTGGGAACACAACTCCCGGTATGGATTTGGCGTGCCATTCATTTTTTTTTTGTGTGCATGTGGCTTGTTTTCTACGACCATACCGAGTGCTCTTATGCAATGTAGTGATAAAAAGAGACAAAATAAAAGTACTTTTTGCAACGTTATCGTTTTGACTCGTTATCTAGGCAACTTAGCGCCTAAAATACCAAATTAGCACACCAAACGAAAGTAATAATTGTCAAATAGGAACACTGAGATAGTAAGTTGCTACATAGGTTGCACGGACACGGACACCGCGATACGGCAAAATCTAAAAATATAGGACACGGACACGGCGTGGACATGGGGATTATATATATATATATATATATATATATATATATATATATATATATATATATATATATATATATATATATATATATATATATATATATATATATATATATATATATATACATATACTAGACTTCAAAGCCCGCCCGATGGGCGGGCATGACTTGTAATTATAATTTGTATGGTTTTAGTTAACATAAAATTATGTTTTAAGTCGTATTTTTTTATTTATTTATTTTTTTTAAGGATATTAGTTTACGGTTGTGTATTTTTTTTTAAGAAAGTTAATTTTAATTTTGATGTTGTCAATTAATGGGGAAATATTTTTAAGCACGTCATTTTTATTTATTGTTGCTATAAATTTTAAGTGATAGTTATTTCAATAAGATGCAAGTAGTGTGTCTTTATCATTACTTTCTCAAAGTCTATAGTGACATAACTTATAATTATTGTTTTGAAAAAATAAGTTAACGAAAAATAAGATATAAACGCACTAAATTTTTTTTGAATGCATTAAGGACGAAAGGAAATAAACGGTTATTGAATATGAGAGAAACAAAGTTTCAAAGTGGCACGTAAAAACAAAGTATCAAAGCATAGCCCGTTCGATGGGCGAGCAAGCCTTATAAATATCGCTAAAAAACTTAAGTTAACAAAAACATAAGCTATAGGTATAACCAACACTCGAATGAGTCTTTCGAGGATGTGCATATCCAGCTGTCTGAACGGGAATCATTCCGTCTAGTACTTGTTGCGCTCTGCATCCCTTTGTTCTTCTAGTTCAAACTTTACTGTGATGTTTCTACTGTGTGCATTCAGACACATTTGTTATTACGGAGTAAGAAATTAAAAACCCAAAAATAAAAGTAATTATAAGTCACCTCGTCCATTTTGACACCCATTTATCCGTATTAACAAAATTAACTTACCCGCCCATTTTCAAACATCTAAGTATTTCTTAAGGTAAAGGAAATAGTAATTATATAGTGATGGCCTTTTTTAAGTAATATAAGCTTTTGCTATATGGTGTTTTCATACGAAATGAGTACAGAAGATCACAACATCAAAATTATCACAAAATATCAAACTGTGTACCGGGAAGAATGATAATCAATAGCTGTTGAGGGTTATAAAAGAATTATCACGTTAGGTTTGACTTGTGGAACACCCAACTTTTCGAGTACTCATAGTCTCCAAATGCATATTCTATATTTCTATGTCATATGCGATTATCATATCAAAAGCAAACGTATTACTTCATCTCGAATACCATAAGAATGCGAAAAATGTACCAAAAAAACATGATGCCAAATATTTACTACGTTTCATTCTATTTTATGTATTCTATGTTAGCAATTTTGTCTCTACAATAAGATATATATTTAATCACAATGTATACACTCATGGGGATAAACATAAGCTTTTTCTATAGGCAACATACTGTCTTTTTGAAGCACAGTTGGAAATTTCATATATTAGTATACTATTATGGCAAAGACTTACTCAAATAGTCAAATATATTAGCTGGTTTTGGTGATAAGTATATTTATGATGTAAGACTTATTATTAAATCAAGACACAATGTGCCAAATGATTATCAAGATAAGAACTTTATTAAATTTCATTATTTATCCCTTCAATGCTCAAACACACCCATTCCTACTTTTACTTTGTTTACCAAAAACCACAGTGGAAGCATGTATGTTCTTTGGTTCTATAATCTAATTGATTTATAATAATAAAGATAATTTTGTATCAATAAAACACGTTCCTTAAATATCATCACGATTACATATTCTAAATGATTGAACTATCTTACATTACATCCTACGGATGCTCCAACAAAACAAACATATAAATGGTTAATAATTTACATGTTACCCGAATCCATGCCGAGTTCTAGTAATATCGCAACTTTCTCACTCTTCACTTATCTTTTGGCATCCGTAGATTCCCTGAGCACATTTTGAAGATGTTTATTTTAATTCTGCAAACCACTGTTGTACTCTTGGAACCTCTTATACATGTCCTCTTGCATTTTGACATGAAAATCCCTTTTAGAACATCCATTAACTAAACAAATTAAACCTTACTTTTGTTTCCTATAAACGAATCAGCAAACTCATCCACCTCTACCATAATGTTGAAAATTTGCGATGACAGATACAATGTTTCTGAGTTTCTTCGTATATAGATTAATGGACACTTTGCATAGAATAAAATGTGATAATGCAATATGATAGCAAGGTTTATGAGGTTCAGAAGGTTAACGTTAAACAATGAATTGGAGAATGGGGTTTGGTGTTTTCGGTTACAATTTATGGTAGGTATGTCGCAGGCAAATGACTTAAGAATAAGTGAAGTGCTCACCTATTAACGCTGCAACTGGAAGAATGCTGCCGATAAACATGCTATATAGAAATCGTAAAACTAAAGTTCGACTTATGAAATTCAAGACTTAGGTAACTTACCTTTAAAACAAAAAGTGTTTTAGCAGAAAGGTTGCAACTCAACATCATTATTCCTGGCAACCTGCATTTTTGAGTAAAAACATTGAAGTTTTATAGACCATTATACAGAAGCCTCACAGAAACAAACATTTGATGAGTTAACCCTTTAACAGCTACAAAAATTTTTTAGCCAACTGAATATACCATTTTCTCGACAAAAACGCTTCAATGTAGACTGGCTAACTGGAAAAAAACATGTTTAGACCAAAGTTATGCTTATGCCATCAATGATAACTAATGAAAGACTATAAATGGGAAATAAATATTCTTTTTACACAACGTTGCATATCTAGATAGCTTTAACAGTAATGGTTTGTGATGTAGGGAAACATCAGCATTGCATATCAAGATAGCATAAGTACAGTGGTGTGCACCAACCGAATTAATTTAACATCTTGAGCATCTAATGACTTAATGAGTTATAATGCATAAAGGTATTAGTATTTTGGTATCCATTAATTGATTAAGTGCGTACAAAAGAGTCCTGTAGAGTAATTGTCAAATTACCTTCTTTGTTTAGCATTTTTACCTTTTTCTGAAAAGAATAGCGGCAGTGGTTGTGTCAGTAATCAAAAATTGGATGGTGTGCTAATTTCATTTTTCTATCTACTTTCTGTTTATTAAAGATGCATATGTATTAGCAAAATAGTCAATGTGTGTAAAGGCCTAACTTTCCAATGAAAGCATTATATCAATATAAATTACAAAGAATATGCAAAATACCTATTTAAGACCAGGTAGGTTGTGCACTTCCATGACCTAAATACCTATTTAAGACCAGGTAGGTTGTGCACTTCCATGACCTTCTCCCAGTTAAATCTCTCGGAAATAGCATTGAGAAGATGAGCAACTTGTTCATATGTCATGGGATGCAACGTTTTAAGATCAAATCCAAACTTTTCATGCTCAGTTCCTATCCTACCAAATCAAAAAAATACGGTCGATCAACATAGATATGAATAGGTGACAGACGCAATTCACTACGTATCCATACTTGCAAGAAGTTATTACAGCAAGTATGTTCATTTAAGCAAATCTCTTACATAAATTTGCAACCAACTCGTAATCCTAATATCATATAAGGAACAAACAAATGACATTGGAGTACCTTCGAAAATGCCAAAAGGTTGCAAACCATGGTCCAAAAATAAATAAATAAGTAAAAGCTTTTTGCAAACACAATTACACCAGCGGCTAACTCAGTGGTATTGTTTAAAACATACTTACCTGTGTTGTGACAGTGGTACTACGTTTGATTACCTTGATATGTCGTGTTTGGAAAGAACAACATCAGGCTATGTGTTTCCAAGAGTTTTCGCTTACCCAAAAAAACATTGATAGATATTTGGTTGAGCTTCTTTTAAAATACTTCGATGTTGTTCAGCACCAATACATGAGGGTTTTACTTAACTTTCTTAATCCTGATGAAGCTCAAACTCAGTAGCTTTTCAATTGCATCGTTAGTCGCATTTTCAGCTATACAGACCTGAAGCACAAAGAAAAAAATATGGAGCCTGAATTTGTGGAGCAACTTCAAAAGCAAGAAAAGAGCTTCTAACTTAATGGTAATGCATACACGGATAAAGAAAGGACCTGATTCAAACTCCTATTACTTGTTAATAATCAGCTTTTTGAAAATGCTAATTTTAATTTAATAAACAACGTATAGATAGTATGGACCAAATAGAAGATATGCTCACAAATAAATCCACGATTCTTGATTGGTCGTCTCATTTGTCTGACTGTTGCCGCAAACAACCTTCGAAGTGGCTGATGTTTGCTCTTGCATACCTGTGATAATGACACAGTTATAGAATCCAGTATAGTCAAAATAAACGTAACACATAACCTATTTACACATCAAAATAATGTGTTTACTTTATATTTATAATAAAAAGTTTGTATAAAAAAACTCATGATATCCAAAAATCGGCTGGTACAGGTTTATATGCGCTCTGTACTCAGATATAAATATTCATAAACTTGGATAATACTTGTATTGGAGTCAACATCTTTTTTTTCCTACTTATTCTGTGATACGTTTGCTTCTTGGTTCCTGCTGTCAAGTCATAGTTTCCCAAGTACACATACTCTGACGGCGGTCCTATAGAGTCAACAAAAAATAAAAGATGAATAAGTACAAACCAATTAAAAGTTCAAATGATAATAACAATGACGATTGCTGGTATATTAATATTAGGTAATCTGTAGTATGTATGATGTTTAAAAATAAGGTAAATATCCAATATTCACTTCGTAAGTACTTGGGCGTTTGTGTGAACATATAAAGTAGCATGTGTGCCTTCACTGATTGTGTATGCCCGTTATCCGTAAGCAAATCATCACGCACCGAGATAACTCAATGTCAACGACAATGGATAACTTAATAATATTCAAATGTAAAGGTAACGTCATTACTTACTGATGCTGGTGATCGTTTATTTTCTTGATACAATTGATTAGGTAAACTCCACAATGTTTCATTCATACCTGTAGAGGCACGTACTTTGATATTGGTCATGACTGTAGACGCACGTACTTTAATAAGCATCAAAATAGTTGACAAACGGAACAAAAAAATTGCCACGAATCCTGTTGGCCTATTACTCAACCCAATCAACCCAATCCACATTTACCAGAATAAAATAGTTATCGTTTTGACTCTTAAGTTTTTCAGTCTTTTAATAGTTATACCTTCCTCGGTCTGAACCCCGTAGTTGCAGCTGCCAACAAAAGCATTAATAAAGTAAAAACTGATTAATGTCTCCATATATTCTGATTAGAGCATATTTTGAATAAACTTACCAATAAAAATTTCTTTTTCACCAACAACAGAACCACAGCTAGAATGATCGTAGTTAAGTTCACCATCTTCTTCTTGACCGATAGGGGGTTCAAGAACACTCAAAGCATTCCATTGTAGCTTCACTTCTATTCCAAGATTCTTCAGAACCTAAAAATCAAGATTTGAGTGTTCTCAATTCATGAATCAAATCAAGAAACCTTAAGCAGTTGTCACTCATTGCGAATTATACAAAAGATAATGGTATGCACATATAAATACCAATGAAATAAGCTTTGTAGTATGAAAAAACCAATATATACTCATATTATACAAAAGAATGACATAAAATTCACATTATAGTGTACTGAAAAAGTATTATGAGTACAATGTAACTCGTTTCTTCCCTTAAAATGTTGATGTTGCAAATGCATGGCAAGATAGCACATTTGAATAAAGAAAAATCAAAAGAGAGTATATACCCATTAATCATCAGAACAACACGACTGCCATGTTTGATTGGAACATAGTTGGTTTCCTGAAAGAGGAAAAAAAAAGAACAAAAGAAAGGTGTCATTAAGTTGAAAGTCGTGATTCATCAATGACTCATAGTCTCTGCATAAATCAAAAAACACAAAACAAAAAGTGATCATGTGGATATTTTAATATAACTTGTAATCAACAATAATCTAATATATCCGGTTCCTATAACTAACCTCATAAAAGAACAAACCAAACAACCACAAACACAATAGTAATTGCTATACAAAAGAAAAAGCAAGAACCCCTAAAATACAAATAGAGAACCCACTAACCACAATTCAAATGACCCTTAGATTGAATAAAGCTTCATCACGGTTAAAGCAATATGCATGATAAGCTCTAGGACAATTCTTTCAAAAGCAAAACCATCAATATACAATTAATTTAAACCCTACAAACTCAAACGAACAATAAATTACGGAACTCACCGGCGATCACACAACAGAAACTATCCACAGAAAAACAACCCTATAAGAATAGTACTGCCACAATATTGCTTACTAATTTGCCATTGATCATTGATAAATTTTTATTCTGTTTTCTTTTCAAGTGATGAGTATCTTTGCAGAAAAAAGTTAGATAAGCTGGAAATAAAAAATGTCATGGTTTGCTTAAGAGGGACCATGTTTTGATACAACACTTTACTATATGTAACATATTATGTTTCTAATAGCATGATGCCTAAGGTATTAATTGTATCATTTGCACTTAGCAAAATATGATCTGAAGATGTGTCGTCAACACCAATAAAGTTTGCATCCTCTATCCCCTCGATCGGCCTCTCTTTCTCTTTCTGCTTTACCATCAAGATCATCATGGTTTCCTTCTTCATGATCTTCACTTGAGAATTCATCAGCAGCGGACACTGCCTAACATATCATCACCACCTTCTGGAACATTTTCACTGTCCTCATCATCGGCATATGTATCAATCTCCATGCTATGTTTTGCTTTAGCATTTGACCCATTATGATCACCATATTCAGTCAAATCAGCCCAATCAAAATAAGCATTAGGTGATAACTATCCCTCTTCTTTCTCAAGAGTAGTAAAGCTTCCATTTGCTGGGGGTTGAGTTCTTGAGGTATCACCTTGCTTTAAAAAAAATTTTAAAAAATAAAAAATAATAAAAATAGAGATCATTCATTGTAAGGCTTGAAAGAAATGGCTACATGTTATATTCAAACTTGAGATGATGGAACTTCATCAATGTTTGATTTGGCTTCATTGCCACCATCATGAACATTACATGGTCTAGAAGGAGTTGCATCACGCCTATTTAAGAAAATCCACAAAACTGGCTCAGCAATAGCATATGATTGTAAAGTCATAGTTTGACACATGATAGATGTCAAGAATACTTACCGGATAATTCCATGCTACTTCTGGGAAGAACATTATCATTTACAACACCAACTACCGACGCTTTATCCCCAATACCTGTGTTCTTAACATCTTTTTCTATTCTTGATCCATCTTCTTTGGGTAAAATACCACCATTTACCATAATTACTTTCCTTGAATCTAATCTTTTTGGTGAAACATTATCATCTCCATTGCAAGCTGGTTTTCATTGTTTGACATTATTAAAAGTAACACCATCAGCTCCTGGCCAAATTAGCCCAATCAAAATAAACATTAGGTGACAACTCTCCCTCTTCTTTCTCAACTTTAGGAAAGCTTCAATTTGTCGGGGGTGAAGCTCTTGAGGTATCACCTGGCTATAGAATAAAAAAAAATATGTGAGATCATTCATTGCAAGGCGTGAAAGCAATGGCTATATGTTATATTCAAACTTGAGATGATAGAACTTCATCAATTAATTCAGAAAAATTATCACCAAGATGAGGTTTAGAAACTTTGGACAGAAAAGTGGATTAATAAGTTCAACATTAACTATAAAATCTAAAAAGGCTATAAAATTAGTAAAATATGAAATAATGGAATAAGTGGTTTTGCATACCAATCTTTAAGAAGGTTATTAGTTGAATAAATAACAACATGAACATCAATGTGAACATGAGGCTTTGTCTAATAAAAACTCCGTAGCCACTTACTTTCTGAAAACTGAATGATCCACTTCTTGTCATTAGTATATAATAGGCCATATTATAGATTGGTTTAAATAGTAAAACAACAGCTTATTCTAAAACAAAAGTAGCAAGTCTAATCTCATGTCAAGTGCTTCTGAAAGCACTTTCAGCTTGCTCAATGCACCTATTTATTGTAATAAAATTGCTGCATGTCCAGAAAGATGTAAAAATTGCTGCATATCCGTGCTCTAAAGTTATACATATAGTAGTTTTATATCATAACAATTTGTAACTCAACAACGACAATGGGAGAGGATAAAATCACTTGAAACACGATAAACCGTTCTCACTATAAGATTTCAATGCCCTAAAGAGGTCATGTGCATATTTGTTCCCACTATAAGTAACAAAATGTCCAGAGAGATGTTAAAATCAATATAATATATCCATTCTCTAAAGTTATACATATGGTAATTTTATATCATAACAATTTGTACCTCAATAGTGACATCGGGAGAGGATCACATCACGTGAAACACAACCCGTTAGTAATAGATAACAAAGAAATTGTCAAAGATAATAAGTCATGTTATCAAATAACATTTTTCACTATAAGATTTCAATGCCGTAAAGAGGTCATGTGCATATTTGTTCCTACTGTAAGTAACAAAATCTAAAATCTAAGAAAGCTATAAAATTACTAAAACATTAAACCATGAAATAAGTGGTTTTGCATACCAATCTTTAAGTAGGTTATTAATTGAATAAATAACAGCATGGATATCACCGTGAACATGAGGCTTTGTCTAATAAAAACTCCATGGCCACTTCCTTCCTGAAAACTGAATTCTCCAGCTATTGTCAACTAAAACAACTTCTATTCATGTTTATATCATATCCATTCTTATTGCTGAAGTCTCTTAACTCTGCTTTCCAGGCATCCTTTTGCTGCAATAGCAGGTTTAATCCAAGTTTAAAATAACTGTAATTGAACAAAAGTTGAAATAAAAAACTCGGATATAGCCTTAATTAATATGGTGAACAATAAAATAATCACTTGCTCACTCGTCATCATCAAGATCAGAATCATCAGTTGCATCGTCGTCATCTTAATCAAAAATATGTACATCATACAAAGAGTCACAATTTGCAGCTAGTGTGAACTGGTTATTACGATAATTGGAGCCATATATGTTTTTGCCTTTTTGGTGACTTCTGGTCATAACAATCAGATAATCAAGTCCAAAACACAAATCAAATACCCCTAACATCAAATATAACTTTGAATATTACCTGTGAATGAGGCCATCATTTATAATGGAACTGCTCAACTTTTTAAATAGCTCATACAAAGCATCAACTTCACTCACGGTGACAACATAAATGCATAATTCAAGTGACTTAACACCTGTAAAATTCACAAATCATATGTAAGAAGAAAAGCAAGTTTAATATGACTAATGTATCCTTAATTAGCATTAATCTAACAATATGAATAAGCATGAAAAAACAAAAAGATGTGTGACACTACCAGTCATTGTTGAGTTGCATTAAAGAAACTGAAACTGCAATTACCTCCTACACAAAGTAAAGAAGACGCCTACTAATACAATAATCCAATCGCCAATAAGGTAAAATGCTACCATTCTGAACAAAGGACCAGCAAGATCAATCCGTGTCATCTTAAGAAGCCCTCTGGCCAATAGCACAAAACAATATCTGGTAGATTAACAAATAATAAATACATTGCAAATTTAACAATGCTTCCTTTGGAATCAGTATGGATCTTTTATATATGACCATTATGCATAAAAGTTATAACGTAAATCACATTGAAAAAACAAATCAAACACACGGTTAACAACACTTTACAAATCAAAACCATCAAATACAAAGCTTAAACCCTAACAACAATTACAGTACCATCAGTAATAGCACAGCTGACAAAACTTTACAAATCAAAACCATCAAATACAAAGCGTAAACCATAACAACAATTACAGTACCATCAGTAATAGCACAATTATCGTATACCTCATGATTTACAATCGAACACGGTGATTTCGTGAACTGCCATGTAACCTACAAAAAATCAAACCTAATAGCACAATTATCATATACCTCATGATTTACAACAGAACATGGTGATTTGGTGAACTGCCATGTAACCTACAAAACATCAAACCAACTGCAAATCGTGTTTTATACCTAAAAACATGAACCTTTAATTTGCGAAAATTCTTGATAAGATCAAAAGAAAACATTATGTTTTCTGTGATGTCATGATCAGAGTGATCCAACATGTCGATTTTAGCTTCCATTCCTACATCAAAAAAGAGTGATGAGATTAAAAAAAACCCTAACGAAGAATAGTATATACGTAGCTCTAGTGTTATTATTGTTGAGATAAATAGTATATACGTAGCTTTAGTGTTATTATTGTTGAAAAATAGTTTATGTAGCTTTATAAATATTGACTTGAAAAGATTTACACAAAAGTTCCATGGTTTCAGTGGTTGAGATGTTGGTTAGTGCTAGTAGAGATCCTGTGTTCGATTCTTGCTAGCTCCACTTTTTAATTTCGATTTTTAATTGTTATAACATCCGAATTTGATTACATGGGCTTAGATTCCGGAAATTAATTATAAAAATACAAAATAAATTATAAAAATGGCGTACATGGCCCGAATGTGATGACAAAAAAGTGAGAAAAGTAATCATAACCATTGGAAACATTTAAAACATTTAAACTACAGGGTAGATTTTGAAAGCATTTAAAAGTTCATGGTAAAAATTAAAAACATTATACAAATAAAAAATGAAACACAAAACAGATCTGTCATTTACTTATCCCCTTCTCTCTTCCGTCATTTACAAAGAAGAAGTAATTTCCACCACCGCCACTTATCGCTAGAACAACCGTTACAACCACCGCGGGCACAACCATCTTCTAAATGCCAGCATCGTTACAACCACCGGACGTCACCAACATCCGTCAAATCACAGACATCAGTTACCAGCCACCGTTGTTTGCTCTCACGAATGGTCCATGGTCAAATCCGTGTCCAAATACGTGTCCAATCCGTGTCTGGCCCAAACCGCATGTGGGATACGGCACGTGCGTGTCGGACACGTGTCCGAGCCGTGTCCGTGTCGGACACGTGTCTGACACTGCCACTCCATACTTAGAGGTGTGTCCGTGCTTCCTAGGTTGCTACCAGGGCCGTCTCGTTGATTTTAGAGGCCCTGTGCCATAATTAACTTGAGGCCTCTTGAACTCAAAAAACAATTAAAATGTTTGAAAAGCTTGTAAATATCACAAAATCTCGTAAATATGTAAAAGCTATTAAAATTTTTCAAAGCGTACATAAGGGAAAAAACAATAGTTGTCGTCAATTTTTGACATTAGTTCTATTGAACTGCTTTTGGAAACATTTTAGACGGTAAGTAACATATTGTAATTTGTAAATACATTTTGAGCGATTTATGACCTTTATTAGTAATGTTTTTAAACAAGGGTAAAAACTGTTAAACTATGTAAACTTTCACCCCTTTTTGGAACTAACTCTGAAAATAGAAGACAAGTATAGAAAAGGTATAAACTCTAGGGAGCAAAAATGTCAATCACCCAAAATAGTCATCTTCTTCAGCAGTTAAAAGCGCAAACCACCGCAACCCTCTGTAAGACCACCTCATTTTTTAAAATTTACTTCATATTGATCCATTTTTACCTCATTATTTCTGTAAAATCAAATATTATGTCATTCATGAACGCATTGTTATCAGTTTTATGCCAAACATCGAATTAAATCCATCACGGAGTCTATAATCGTGGGGCCCTTGAAAACATGGAGGCCCTGTGCGGTCGCACACCCTGCACATGCTCAAATCCGGCCCTAGTTGCTACTTATCATCATTTTCGCTAGAAGGTATCCTAAACTTACCATGACAAAACTATTAAACAATTTTAATCTTGAGTAACAAGTTACTAGGATTTGCAAAACTTTAATTATTGCTTAGATACTAATAAAAATGGACCAGTTATACCCCCCCCCCCCCTCTTTTACGTTTTTTGCATGCATTTTTTATTTATTTTTATAATTATGTTTATATGAAAAAACTAGTTATAAACTTGAACGTACGGACATAAAAGATAAAGTTTAATAAGTCAAACGCTTAAAACTGACAGAAATACGAAACAGAAACTGTTAAAAACTGTGTTGTACTTAAGCAGAGGAGGGCCGAGAGGTGAAGGACAAAAACATCATCAGGGGGTGTGTATAGTAGATCCCATAAAAAAAATATTACAACTGAGCCCCTAATAAAATGTGCCAAAAATCCAGTAGCCCCCATGGTAATGATTATTGCCGTAAAACACTAGATCATATCACAATCTCCCGCCTAGAGACAGAAAGTATTGCATTTTGAAACATCCCATGACAATTTTTTGAGCCCAAATAATAATATTCGAATAGCTCAAACTTGTGAAATATTAAGAACATATCACTAAAAATAGAGTAAATACATAAATGGTCCCTGTGATTTGGCAAAAATTTCATCTACCGTCCCTCAAAGTTTGAAGTTGCATGGACAGTCTCTATCTTGGAAAAAGAATAACACTCTAGGTCATTTTTTAACCGGTGTTAAGTAGATTCTGTTATCATTTACACGTTAGCCCTTTTGGTCCGTTTTTATACGTTTTTCTTGTGTATTCGTACGTTTTTATACGTTTTCGTCCGTTTTTATACATTTTCGTCCGTTTTTAAAAAATTTTGTTTTTTATATATTTTTATACGTTTTTGTCCGCTTTTATATGTTTTCTTACATCTTCTTACGTTTTTGTCCGTTTTATACGTTTTCATCCGTTTTCATACGTTTTTATCCGTTCTTATACATTTTCTTACGTTTTCGTCCTTTTTTTATACGTTTTCATCCGTTTTCGTCTGTTTTTATACGTTTTTCTTACGTTTTCATACATTTTTATCCCTTTTCTTACGTGTTCGTCCGTTTTTAAACGTATTCGTCCGTTTTTATACGTTTCCGTACTTTTTATATGTTTCCGTCCGTTTTTATACGTTTGCACCGTTATATATATATTCGTCCATTTTTATACGTTATTCTTACGTTTTCGTCTGTTTTTATATGTTTTCGATATCAAAACGGACGGAAACATATAAAAACAGATGAAAACATATGAAAAAGTAAGAAAACGTATAAAAATAGACAAAAACCTATAAAAAAGACAAAAACATATGAACACGTAAAAAACTTAAAAGAATGGATAAAACCGTAAGAAAAACGTATAAAAACGAAAAATAAAATGTAAGACACAGGTGTAAACGTATAAAAACGAATGAAAATGTATACAAACAGATGAAAACGGATGAAAACATACAAAAACGGTTGAAAACATATAAAATAGACAAAAACATATTTAACAGACGAAAAACATTAAATTATAAACGGTCGTTATTATGAAGGATAGACGATGCAAACGGCTATTAGCCAAAAGGGCTAACGTGTAAATGATAACATAATCTACTTAACACCAGTTAAATAAAGGACCAGGATTGTTATTCTTTTACAAAGATAGAGACTGTCCATGCAACTTTAAACTTTGAGGTATGATAGATGGAATTTTTGCCAAACCACGGGGACTATTTATGTAGTTTACTCTTAAAAATAAGTTGGGGAAAAAGGTTCTTGGATAGTATACAAGCAAAAAGACGAAAACACCGCTCTTGTTAGAACCTCGTTAGTAGATAGCGGGAAAAAAAATTGCATTGATCGCCCTTAAAGATGTATAATGTCTAAAATTTATTGACTAAGGAATGTTATATGTTCTAACTCTTGTGACAGGGATATATGGTAAAAAATGAGCAAACCACAAGTATATATTTTAGAGTTTACTCTTATAGTCAAGGCTGTCAAAATCGCGATCCCGCGTGAGATCGTTTTTGTCTTTGCAAGATCGAGATCGTAAGATCGGATCACGATCCTACGATCCTACCAATTTGTCATAGTTTGTAAACAAATGATAAACGAGTCAAACTGTTTTACATTTCTACTCAACGTCAAAGAAAAATTCATATAATATCCTCTTGAAAATGATAAAGTTCAAATTTCAAACACCTAGGTAATAGTAAAACACAAAAAAATCAAGTTTCAATCGTTACATTAACGATTTAGCGGAATAATATTACATGGCATGCGTCCTAAATGCCTCAAAACATACGAGCCATCTACATGATTTCAAGGAAACAAACGTTTCATTATTGGCATTCCAAAAGTAGAAAATATTTAGAACAGTAGATTGAATTATTGAACACTTTTATACTATACTCTATTTAGAAAATGAAACAACAGTGGTTTACTTATTAGATATTAGTAAAACACACATTTGTTTTTGGCCTAAACAAAGATTAAAAAAAAATAATAAAAAATAAAAAAATAAAAAAAATAAGCCCTCGGATCGCGTGACAATCTTACGATCTTACATGCGATCCTACGATCTTACTCACGATCCTACCACATACGCGATCCTACCACGATCCTACACAATTTTAGCTAGTTGATTCTTATATAATTCGTGTGGTTACAAAACATACAAATACCCACATAATATGATCGCCACTTCTTATTTTTCAAAGGGGCAATTTTTCACACCTACATGCCACATATCTCACACCCATTAGGCCAAAAGCCCTTCGGTAATGTGATTAGTGTTTCTCAGGAAGAAAACAGAGTTTATTTACATTTATGACGTAACATAGTTATCAACCACGTACCAACATCCTAAACGTAAATAAACATCAATGTAAATAATTTCTTCACACTTGGCAACAACTAGAAAGTTTAATACGAGATTTTAAAAGACGGAACATCATGGTTGATAATCACTTTTGTTTTCCATGCTGTTTAGGCAAAGAGGCTAAAAGCTGAAAGTTTGGTTTTCATTTTGCTCAGAAATCACATTTGACCATTTTCACCAAGTGCTGAAACCAGCACGCTTTGGATTTCACTAAAAACTGCCCATAATCTGCCAAATGGAGTAATAAAATGTCAATCATGATATATATAAATGGGTCAAAACTTCATCGTAAATGTTACATGAAAAAGAGACATTAGAAATACAATCCTTACCAATTTTGTATCCTCAAACATACAATTTTGTAGCTTCAAACATGACACAGTGCCTCCAACTATAAGTGCCATTACACTGATGCCATTTTCTATGATACTGCACAAAGCATCACAACTTAGAAATTAGAGTTTGTTTAAAGTGCTTAAAATGCTGCACAGCGATTTTAAAGATATCTGCATCATATCATGTGCCAAAAAAATCTGACAATACACAGATTAAGCAATATATACACATGGGTCATTGTAAAAGAAAAAAAGAATTTAACTATGTAACTGGTAAATCATATATACGAAGTTTCAGGACTTGGTCATTAAGATTTAAAAAAAAAAAAAAAAAAAAAAAAAAAAAAAAAAAAAAAAAAAAAAGTTGTTTTTCTCATAATAAAATGAGACCTTCGAGTTCAATCATGAATTTCATAAGGGACTTATACGCATATTTGGTACCACCATATTGGGTTTTCTTAGCGTAAAACAATATATCTAATATATATGAGGAAGTACAAATAGGGGTGTAAACGAGTCAAGCTTTTATCGAATTACTCAAGCGCGAATTCGAGTCGAGCTCGTTCGAGCGAGATTTTATGGAGCATCGAGCTCAGAAAATGAGTTTGAAATGTTTATCGGAGCCGACCCTCGAGCTTATATAGGCTCGACTTGAGTTATTGTCGAGCTTTCAAATCATATATATGTCTTTATACATATTACGTATATTTAAAGGGCTTGTATGTAAGTATACCAGTGTAAATCATTATTTGTAAGTGTATCAAGTTTTCGAGCCGAGCCTCGAGCCAAATTCATACTTTTTATTTATATTTAAATTTTAGTTGTTAAAAAAACACACCATTACAAATAAATCATCTTTTCGAGCCGAACTCAAACTTTTTCAAGCCGAGTTCCAGCTTCCCTTATCCATGAAGGCATCAAGCTATCGAGCCGAGCTCGAAGCCGACCATAATATTTTCGAGTCGAGTCAAGCTTTGCAAAGTTCGAATCGATTTGGCTCGTTTACACCCTAAGTACAACAAACATATTTGACAAATCATAGTAGATATTCGCTCTTGTATATTTGGATTTTACATTTTTATTCAATGGAATCATAGGCATCAAAAATTAAATACCTTTAGTATATCTTCGTCATTATTGCAATACGTTTTTAATACTATAAAGTCTGATAATTTTGGTTTGACATTTAGCATCCATGTTTTCAGAACCATCAATGCTCTATCAAAGTCTTTCTGCATGGGAAGAAACATGAATCCAGGAAATACTAGCTAAAGAGAACTACACACGATGCCTGTATCTAGAATTTTGTATATGTCAACCAAAAAAAAAAAAAAAAAAAAAAAAAAAAAAAAAAAAAAAAAAAAAAAAAAAAAAAGTTGTTTTTTTCTCTAATAAAATAGAGACCTTCGAGATTCAATCATGGAATTTCATAAGGGACTTATACGCATATTTGGTACCACCATATTGGGTTTTCTTAGCGATAAAACAATATATCTATATATATGAAGGAAGTACAAATAGGGGTGTAAACGAGTCAAGCTTTTATCGAATTACTCAAGCGCGAATTCGAGTCGAGCTCGTTCGAGCCGAGATTTATGGAGCATCGAGCTCAGAAAATTAGTTTGAAATGTTTATCGAGCCGACCTCGAGCTTATATAGGCTCGACTTGAGTTATTGTCGAGCTTTCAAATCATATATATGTCTTTATACATATTACGTATATTTAAAGGGCTTGTATGTAAGTATACCAAGTGTAAATCATTATTTGTAAGTGTATCAAGCTTTTCGAGCCGAGCTCGAGCCAAATTCATACTTTTTATTTATATTTAAATTTTAGTTGCTTAAAAAAACACACCATTACAAATAAATCGATCTTTTCGAGCCGAACTCAAACTTTTTCAAGCCGAGTTCCAGCTTCCCTTATCATGAAGGCTCATCAAGCTATCGAGCCGAGCTCGAGCCGACCATAATATTTTCGAGTCGAGTCAAGCTTTGCCAAAGTTCGAATCGATTTGGCTCGTTTACACCCCTAAGTACAACAAACATATTTGACAAATCATAGTAGATATTCGACTCTTGTATATTTGGATTTTACATTTTTATTCAATGGGAATCATAGGCATCAAAAAATTAAATACCTTTAGTATATCTTCGTCATTATTGCAATACCGTTTTATATAACTAAAAGTCTGATAATTTGGTTTGACATTTGAAGCATCCATGTCTTTCAGAACCATCAATGCTCTATCAAAGTCTTTCTGCAATGGGAAGAAACATGAACTCCAGGAAATACTAGCTAAAGAGAACTACACAACGATGCCTGTATCTAGAATTTTGTATATGTCAACTTGTTTCAACCCAATTATATGTCTATTCAGGTTAAATGTGTTTGATAACACATCAAACAATATAAGATGTAAGAAGAATTGACCTGTCGAAGGTATCCAAGCATTATATCATTGTACGTGTTAGCACGAGGAAAGAACTTCAAAATATTCCATGCCCTCAAATCTTTAATCATACTATATGCCCTGTCATACTACGAACATTAAGCAAAGGTATTAATTAAACACATTCTATATCAAAATTTTCAACATTAAAAGTTTAAAACTGAGAAATAAATCAAGCAGTACTTGCATCATCCATTTTCAGACACAAATTTAACATAATCTTGAAGGTCTCGCTGCTTGACCAAATAGTATAACGGTAACCTTTCATCAGGTACTTGATACGATGGACCTGACTTCCGAGAGCATAATAATGTAAGAACTATCATTACGTATTAATGTTCATACAAAATATTAATCACCACTTAAAAAGAACATACCAGGATATAATCACAACTCTCATAACATGCGGTTAGTAATGAATTGAATGTATCTATACTCACACTTAACCCATCTTCAAACATGGAATCAACTAAATCAAGTGCCAAACGTACCTGTTCCCAATCAAGAACATAATGAACTGTCAACATAATCAATAAATAGCAGGGCTAATGTCATTTAACAGCAACCTACTTCTGATCTATTCGGATCTAGTAATTAAACACTCTTTGCCCCACTTTAGTATTTAGACATCCAATTGATGTGCTAATATAGTAATTAAGGGGTAACACTCATTAAACGACTTGGCACGATGACTATGTTGTTTCTTGATTGTTCTGGTCAAATTAATTTGCATATATAAATGTTTTGTGATCTTTACTGTTTTATTTACAAAATCAAATTGATGTTCAGTTTAAGAATAACACCGGAAAGTTTAACGAAGTCACACAGTTAAAAAAACTGATCCTTAAGCATAAAACCGATCACCTTACCCATTAATTACCAAACTAATCTACGGAGCCTAAACCCACCACCACACATGCTCAAACAACTTAAACCCTTCCACTTCAGGTTTTTTTTATACTTGAGAGCTTGGGACCTGTCACATTCTAAGTGATCTAAGTCACAAGCTCCTGCCAACTATGCTACCCCTAGTGGTTACCTCTTTGCATCAAAGAATGACTATTAATTATATGATCTTTATTTCTGCAGGGAAGACAGAAGCGAAAAGAAGATAACATATATATGATTATGGAAAAAGAAACTCAAATTTTTCCCACCTCCAGTGATTTACAACATATTTCAATAAGCTTCTCGAGAAGTTCAGATGAAGATGCAACCTTGAGTTCAGCTTGCAAAGTTTTCAACGTTACAATCACGTCTTCAATCTTCAAACCAAATATTCAAGGATCATTAGATGTAATTTAGAAACATGATATCTTTGCAGCATATTTTGCACTTTGCAACACTACTCAATCATACAAATGATAGTCCAAAGCCGGTAACATTCAATGACTTATTAAGCCAAGTAGCAAAAACTACAGTGTTGTGTGCATGGTCTTCCCTAAAGATATAAGGGGCATAGAGAGAGTTCACATATCTTGTAAAGAAGGCACATCATATAATGACAAGGAAAGTGACATCATGATCTCGTGTACTGTATATCAATGTAATTATATATATGTACGGGGTATGGGGGAGGTAAGATGTAGACAGTGACAACCCTACCCACACCCCTACCCGAAGATAAAGGGATTGCTTTGAGGAAGACCTCCGGCAAGTGTGTGATAGAATTTGTGTGTGTGTAAATAGATAGTATAAAACTAACGTATAAGCATGCATAGACATAAATACAAAAAGATATAAGATCCTAGAAGTTTCCAAGCATATAAAGGATGTATGGATCTATGGGCATATACCGTCCTAAATACAAAAGGAGCAACATATAATAAAATAGAGCACAAGCAAATATAATGGTTTAGAACACAGAAACATAACAGTACAAAAGCATACAAGCATACAAGTATATAGGCATATAAGACAATAAAGCCGTACAAACATAAAAGAAATAAGCACATACAAACATATATAAACCGTAAAAGAACAACATGAAGCATACAGGCATGAATTCATATAAGGATAAATGGGCTTACGCATATATAAGGCAATGTATCTCTATACCTAAGGGGTGATCAAGTTTGTACACAAAGCTACCATGCTACAAGTAAAACCACCTAGGCACTCCCCTCAACTACCCTAATCCTAGTTCTCCACGTGTTCCTATCATATGTCATGTCCTCGGACAAGAGAATCTCCTTCAGGTCAAGCTACAGGGTTGAACAATCAATCAATATTAAGTCGTTATCTTTTCGCTTTAGTTTTGATCATAACATAAATTAATGAGGGATATGCACAATTATATGTCAATGTGTATCCCACCCACTGATAATCTAATGTTGATTGATGAAACCATCTAAATATTGCGTTCATCGAAACTTGACACACAAAGTGATGAACTGGTATTTAATTAAGTGAAACATACTAAAGGTGTTAGCCTATATAGTAAAGCATGGAAAAGAGCTAATTTATTGGGTTAATCCCAATCCTATCCGATTCTACCCATTTAAAGGGTCAAACCCGAAGTCAAAGTCAACCATTATAAAGTCAACTATCAAGAATAACTGCCATTTAGCAGTTACATTTTGAAGCGACACATCTGTTGGTCGAACCTTTTAGAACCGAACCAACACAACCATTCAAACACACCTTTTCACTTCTTATAAATAGAACAAATTCTGTAAACAATTACATTGATGACAAGTTTATTATTACAAGTTATATAAAAGTTATTTAGTGTTTATTTCAATTAAATACTGGTATATTGTGACTTGACCGTTAGACCATAAAGATCCACGTTTGAGGCCAACAATTGGTATCAGAGCGGTTTGGATTAAACTAACCAATTCATCATATACCTTTTCAATTTTTTACAAATCTGTGAATCGAAAAAAACTAGGTCTCGGTATTTCTGCAAATATAACGAACACAACAACAACAACAATTGTGTTTCATATTAGGGATAACATCAACTAATTGTCGCCTCGTAATTATTAATTACCGGCATCAATTAGAAGGCACCCCTTAATTTTGCAAAAAAAAAACTAAATCATTTTTCATATCGAAATCATACAAAGACCCAGATTAGTTTTATAAGAACAACATCATTCGACCCAGAAAAACATAAAACCCATACGGTTTGTCATCAAAAGGGGCAAATAAAAATTCTGAATCAATACAAGGAACAAACACACCTGTATTACAAAGATTCGAACCATAGCACCCTTATTCTTGAATCGTTTTTGATACAAGACATACACGGCAGAAGTATCCCACAAGGATCAACCGGAGTTCACATAAAAGAACCCATCCGTGAAGAAGAGTGGTCAACTACAGCCAACATCCGGCGGTCAACCACCAGAACATAGCAGTTAATCGTCTCACCAAAAGGAGAGACGTTTTATCTCTTCAAAAGAGATAACAAAGAGAAAGAGGCGTACATAAAACGCTAGGGCAAAAAAAAGGAACCGGTACAACAAATATTAGGGCTACGTTTTAATAACACCCCCCAGGTTCTATTTATTCATAATCCACCCTCTATTTTATACCTTTTTGATATATAGTATATATTAGATTTATTAATATATATTGTATAGGTTTTTTTTATAAGTTACTTGTTTATACCAAATTAGTATCTTATCAAAGTTTAGAACATATAATAACCTAGTGATTACACTGCTTATTATATTTAGGAATAACTTTTAAGGAGTAATTAACCTTAGGCTTATTTCATTTTTTTATATAATCTCCAGGTTTTTTTTTAAAAAAAACACAAACTATTAAAAGGCGCGCTAGAAATATTATAACACACTCAGTGTTAGATTTTAGTAGATTACATAGTCATTTTAATTTTTAAAAATGACACAAGACGGTGGAAATAGTGGAAATAAGGAGACTAGTGTAACTAACACCAATCCTCAATTTCAATGCCCGATTTTGAAACCAGCGAATTACTCATTATAGGCAATTCGAATGCAAATTATTTTAGAAGCAAATGGGTTATGGGAAACAATTGAGCCAACTGAAACGACTCAATCTGATAAGAAAAA
>LBNU01016830.1:67511-85385 GCA_014162995.1 Artemisia annua | reverse complement strand
AATATTGGAAGTGACGGAATATATATGTTTATACTTATGTGGATTAATTGGTATAAATGGTTGTTGACGATATATTAATATAGTTGTGGATAATTTGGCTATATGAATTATGTGAACTTGATGGTTATGTGTATATATATTGCGACTAACGTTTGTTGTGTTGTGATATTGACATGGAAGCTTGGTTACGGATTATGGAGTTATAAGGTTGTGAACTTATAGAATGACGGAGATAGGATTAGTACGAGAGCCGTAGTCGGCCTCGCGTTATTGAAGTTTGGAAAGTGTGATTGGATATCGGGATATAATTATTGGATTGATTATTTATGGCGTTGTTGTGTGCAAGTTGAGGTCGCCTAGACTCCCTAGTCTTGGTTGGCTTCAACAATGCCGTTACATGAGATTTTGGACTTCGACTAGTTATGTGGACCGGGAAGTCATGACTCGGACACGTGGACTCGAATAAATAATAATTCGTTAATATAATTTATTACGCTAAACGTATATATAATATAAGTCTAAATATGTATATATGTGAAAGCATATGTATATATATTCACTTATATAATAAATAGGTAACGTAATAAATGAAAATAATAACGTATCGATAACTATTAACTATTAAGTTAGATTAATATTTATCGGGACCTTATTTAATAAATATATAACGAATTTATATTACGAGTTAATAACGGAAAGTCTTTAAAAATGGATCCTTATGGGTTCAAAACCAATTGTGGAGTTCGAAATGAATTATTAAATATTCGAGCACACGCTATACAAGTCCAAAGCGTATTATTTCTTTTATAACGAATATTTGACCTTGTTTTGGGTAAGTTACGGATTTATTTATCGATAACGGGCCATTAATATTATTGTTGGACCTATTGGACTGACGAGCCCAATAGGAGCCCGACAAGGATATTAAGTGGTTATGTTGACGAAAAATGCATCCTACGACTAATGATATAACTAAAAGGGGGTAATAAGTAGATCGACAAATGGTTGGACTTATTGAGTTGACGAATTTAATGAGCCGTCGACCATTTATGCGATGACTTATCGATCCATGAGGTCATATCTTTTGACCATGACTATTGCGTGCTATTTGACGACTTCTTATATGATTTTTGTGCTATTACGTGCAATGTGAATTATTTGACTTTCGTGATATATGCCGTTAAGAGATTTCTTTTGGGATATGCTTATATGATATGATTGGATGAATTATTTGGCGTGAGTTCATTTGAGTCGGGACTTCGTCCCTAGTACCCACCCCAAGCGATACCGAACGATACCAAACGATGACTACAACTTCTTTTAAAAGAATGTTTTCTTTGGATAAATAAACGGAAAATACTCGGGAATTACGGGAAGTAATCGATTTCGAGAAAGTTATATATGCTAAGTGAGTTCTAAATATGTATAGGTCGTGCCGAGTCATAGTTGCTGAGAAGTCTTAGTCTTGCTTTCTTTTGCTATTACATATCTATCTTGAATTGTGCTTACGACATCGAGGTGAGTCTCATAGCCCCACTTTTACTCGTATTTTAAATCATTTTAATGGTTTTCCTAAATTGGGGGAGAATACATGCTACTGTTTTCTTGGACCTGCTACTGTTTCGTTTTGCTATTGTGTGGACTAGTTTTAGGATAGACGGAGGTAGCCGTTGACCTAGAGCTAGGGCGTTTGACCCTAGTTTGGAATAGACGCTATCGCGGCCTAGGTTCGGGACAGACTTGGGTGGTTCCTGCTGTAGCCTGACTAGTGACCGCTGAGAGGCCTGCTCACCATAACCATTCATCTTTACTAAGATGATAAACGATTGATTGTTTGAGATTGAGATTGAGATTGTGATTATGAGTCTATACCTATCCTAGTTACACATAGCGCTAAAATTCTTCAGGTCCCGTATTGATTTTGCTTTAAACCTATGAACTCACCAGCGAAAGCTGACCTTTTTAAGCATGTATTTCTCAGGTAATTAGAAGTTTGCTTTCACTACTTGGACAACGGTTATGCTGCTTGGATCTTGGCTTGGGTTGAGATATCGATGGAACTCTGATGTTATTTTATTTGGACCTATCTACTTTTATTAACTATGGGCTTTCCTTTTTAAAAGATTTTTGGATGAATGTAAACTTTAACTTTACGTTGACCTTGTTTACATTTGCATCTATGTTATCTTGTTATCTATTCTTGTGATGATACCAATTTCCCGTAGCACCCTGAAAGCTTGTAAGTCTTCCGCTGTACGAATTTTGGGGGTGTTACAGATTGGTATCAGAGCCAAGGTTATAGAGAACTAGGTACATATTAAACCTAAACTATAACCATTTTCTTATATAAACATCGATCCTCGACCAACGCCTGCCAGCTGCCAAACCGAAGTCTTCATTTAAGATAAGTTTTGAACGATATGAATTTATGAGATGATTATTTGAGATAGATGCGAGAACTTAAGTTGAGATTGGAGTTTTACACTATGATTATTGCGATGATTTGGATTTATTGATTGGCATGGTATATATATATGTGGAGATATTGTTTGGATATTGAGTTGCGATTATTATGATGATTGAGTTAAGCGGTTTTACGATTTTATGCGTGATTAGAATAATGCGGTATTTTGATTTAGAAATTATATCATTGAGTTTTACGTTAGATGTGCGTTTGATTTATTTTGAAACTCTTACACCTATCCCTACACCGTTGTCACAGACATGCCTTCGACTAGTATTGACGTTGCTGAGAGTATCCTTGTTAGTCCTCCGAGACTAACTCAGACTCAGATTCTTCCATATCCAGATGATCCTTATGTGACTGTTCAGCGTTCTACTGTTGATTCAACATCGGCCTGGAGTCATGGCCCACAGACCTTACCTGCTTCACCTATTGATCATCCTAGCTCTTCGAGACAGCTCACCTTGCATCAGGTGCTGGCACGAGCTTCTACTTCGCGATCTCCGTATCGCACTACAGCTCGCATGTCGGTACGATCTCCACCACCACCTATTCAGATTCCTACATACTCTCTTTCATCATCATCACCTACTTCCCTTTTGTGTCGACGTGCTCGATCACCTACTTCATCACCCGTTAGTTCACCCTCTCAGAGACGTAGGCGTAGTGAGTCGTACTCTGAGGAGGAGGAGAGTGATCCATCTGAGGATGAGGATGTTGATATGGACCCTCCTGAGGAGGAGGAGGAGGAGAATGTTGTTCCTGATGATGCTCTCGTAGTGGCACAGAGCCCAGCCCATTCTGTTCACTCCGATGAGCCAGATTCGCCACCCTTATCGCCCTTACCCTTTGTTCCTGCACCACCTGATGAGATGGATGTACTACCCCTCTCACCTGGTTCGGATGTGCCGTCGGTTGTGTCGTCTGAGGCGGCCGAGCATGGAGAGATTGGCCGTATCTGGGAGAGATTATTGGCACATGGGACTAGGATTAGGGAGTTGGCTGTGCAGTTAGGAGATGAGTCTGCTAAGACTATAGATGATTTACGGGATGATATGGCCTTTGTATTGGGTAGGATTAGGGAGTTAAGGGATGAGTTATCAGAGTTTAGAGGGCATATGGATAGCCTACAGAGAGGTTTCCTTACTGCGAGGGATGCAGATAGGNGGAGAGATTATTGACACATGGGACTAGGATTAGGGAGTTGGCTGTGCAGTTAGGAGATGAGTCTGCTAAGACTATAGATGATTTACGGGATGATATGGCCTTTGTGTTGGGTAGGATTAGGGAGTTGAGGGATGAGTTATCAGAGTTTAGAGGGCATATGGATAGCCTACAGAGAGGTTTCCTTACTGCAAGGGATGCAGATAGGAAGTTATGGGAGAGAGCTACCGCTCTTGAGAGAGAGGTTATGGACCTCAAGAGAGATCGGGACTCCCAGGGTGTGGAGATAGCTTCGATGTGGAGAGAGATTAAGAGTCTTCAGGATGAGCTTCGTGTGTTACGTCTGAGTCGTGGTTAGAGATGATTGGTTGTAGTAGATGTGTTGTTTAGTTTTCGTATCGTTACGTTTTATTTATCCCATCGTATCGTTGATCATTGTACTTGTTATCTCGTCGTATCTTGAACGATGTACTCACTTTCTATATGAATGGATGTACCTTTTCGTATTCGTATTATGTTGATTTTATGGGTCGTAGCAAGTTTTGATTGGTGTTTCATTGATATCTTACTCTGTGCCTGTTGGCTTTATTTTCGGACGTTGTGCATATGTTGTNAGATAGCTTCGATGTGGAGAGAGATTAAGAGTCTTCAGGATGAGCTTCGTGTGTTACGTCTGAGTCGTGGTTAGAGATGATTGGTTGTAGTAGATGTGTTGTTTAGCTTTCGTATCGTTATGTTTTATTTATCTCATCGTATCGTTGGTCATTGTACTTGTTATCTCGTCGTATCTTGAACGATGTACTCACTTTCTATATGAATGGATGTATCTTTTCGTGTTCGTATTGTGTTGACTCTATGGGTCGTAGCAAGTTTTGATTGGTGTTTCATTGATATCTTACTCTGTGCCCGTTGGCTTTATTTTCGGACGTTGTGCATATGTTGTGGGAATCTTATAGTAATTTGTATCGTGATTCAGATTGATGGCTCCACGACGTAACCCGGTCCGAACTACTCGAACTGGCCCTACCGTGGCTACTTCTGTTCGAAGAGGACAACGTCCTCGACGAAATGTTGAAACTCCCACTCCTGATTTGCACGACACCACCAATCAAAATGCTCAAACCCCTCCTGTTGAAGTTCAAGGCGACAATGGTCCCTTTCCGCCTAACCCTCCTACGGTTGATCAGGATATGATCAATCAGCTCGTGAATCAACGTGTTGCCGAACTGTTAGCGGAATCGAACCACTCCAATACCTCTGCTGGAATTCCACTATCTGTCCGAACGCCTGGTTGTAACTACAAAGAGTTCCGTACTTGTGGCCCTATCGAGTTCTGTGGAACCGAAGGAGTTATATACTTGGTGAGATGGATGGAAAAGACTGAATCGGTGTTTACCGTCAGTAACTGTGCTGAGAATACGAAAGTGAAGTTTTCGACATTCACCTTTAAGGATGAAGCGTTGACTTGGTGGAACAACTATCGTAAGTCTGTTGGAGATGAGGTTGCATATGGTATGACTTGGGGGCAACTCAAGGAGCTTTTGGTTAAGACCTATTGCCCTAGGAATGAAGTTAAGAAGTTGGAGATTGAGTTCTGGAGTCATAAGGCGAAAGGTTATGATATGACGGCTTACAACCGTCGATATCAGGAGTTGTCGTTGCTTTGCCCCGACATGGTCAAAACTGAAGCTCTCAAGATTGAGCGATACACTGATGGATTGCCTCTAGCTGTAAGGAATGATGTGATTGCATCAAGGCCTGCAAATCTGCACGAGGCTATGTCACTAGCTCAGAGTCTAGTGGATTCCATAGTGTTGGAGAATGCTGAGAAGGGGAAGAAAGATAAGAGGAAGAGGAATGACCATGCTAAAGGACATGATAGGCCTAACAAACGGCAAGAGACTGCCAAGGCTTATGCTATGGGTAAAGGAGAGCAGAAAAACACTGGAGGGAGTAAACCCTGGTGTAAAAGGTGTAATCGCTACCATGAAGGAAGTTGTGGTGTGATCTGTAGGAACTGTGCGAAACCAGGACACTTTGCTAAGGATTGTAGATCCCGACCCCTGGCTATGGCACAAGCTGCACCAGAAAATGATTGGAAGGCGAATATCACCTGCTTTGGATGTGGTAAGAAGGGACACTATAGGAATGAGTGTCGTGAGCCGTTGGCTGTTGGTAATGTTGGGAATGGAGGAAATCGGGGGTATCGAGGTAATGGAAACTCGGGGTATCATCAAGGACACCAAGGAGCAGGAGGAAATCGTGCTATGCAATCGATTGAGGCTCCGCAAGTGAAGGTGGAAGTGGAAGCAGCTCAAGGGAGAGTGTACGCGGTTGGCAAGGAGTTCAGGGAAGACCCGAACGTCGTCACGGGTACGTTCCTTCTCAACAATCGCTATGCTTCCATACTTTTTGATACGGGTGCCGATAGGAGTTTCGTGTCCATTACGTTTATGCCTTTATTAGGAGTAACCCCGATGCCTCTAGGAATTCACTATGATGTAGAATTAGCTAATGGGAATGTTGAGAGGATAAGCACTATATTGCGTGGATGCACGTTGAATTTCCTTAATCGCCCTTTTAATATAGACCTGTTGCCGGTCACACTAGGAAGTTTTGACGTTATTATTGGGATGGATTGGTTGTCGAAGTATCATGCGAACATAGTATGCGATGAAAAGATTGTGCGAGTGCCTTACGGCAAGAAGTTATTGAGTATACAAGGAGATCGAGGCGACCGTGGAAATCCTTCCCGGTTGGGTGTCATCTCTTGTACTAAGATACCAAAGTTGGTTGAAAAAGGATGTTGTCTCTTTATGGCACAAATTTCTAGTAGGAAAGGAGAAGAGAAGAAGAGCGAGAAGAGTATTGAGGAGGTGCATATAGTTAGAGATTTTCCGGATGTGTTCCCAGACGACTTGCCCGGACTTCCGCCTAAGAGACAAGTAGAGTTTCAGATTGAGTTGATGCCTGGTGCTGCTCCTGTAGCCCGCGCACCTTATCGGCTCGCTCCTTCTGAATTGGAGGAATTGTCAAAGCAATTGACAGAGTTGACAGAGAAGGGATTTATACGTCCAAGTTCGTCACCGTGGGGAGCCCCGGTGTTATTTGTGAAGAAGAAGGACGGATCGTTCCGTATGTGTATCGACTATCGAGAGTTGAATAAGCTTACGATTAAGAATAGATACCCTTTGCCTAGGATCGACGACTTATTCGATCAGCTTCAAGGGTCGAGCATCTATTCGAAGATAGACCTGAGATCAGGATATCACCAACTTAGGGTTCGAGAAGAAGATATCCCTAAGACTGCGTTTAGAACACGCTACGGGCATTATGAGTTCCAAGTGATGCCGTTTGGTTTAACCAACGCGCCTGCTGTATTCATGGACCTTATGAACCGCGTGTGTAAGCCGTACTTGGATAAGTTTGTGATAGTATTCATAGACGATATCCTAATTTACTCCAAGAGTAAGGAGGAACATGAGGAGCATTTGAGAATCATTTTGGAGTTATTGAGGCAAGAGCAACTGTATGCCAAATTCTCGAAGTGTGAATTTTGGATTCCAAAGGTGCAATTTTTGGGTCATGTGATAGATAGCGAAGGAGTACATGTGGATCCTTCGAAGATTGAGGCCATTAAAGAATGGACCGCTCCAACAACCCCATCAGAAGTTCGTCAATTCTTAGGTCTAGCGGGTTATTACCGGAGATTCATTGAGGGATTCTCTAAGATAGCCAAGTCGCTAACTAAGTTGACTCAAAAAGGTGTTAAGTATGAATGGGGAGAAAAGGAGGAGGAAGCGTTCCAATTGCTAAAAGAAAAGCTGTGTAGTGCGCCTATACTAGCCCTACCTGAAGGTAGTGAAGACTTTGTCGTGTATTGCGACGCTTCACACAAAGGTTTGGGAGCAGTTTTGATGCAACGAGAGAAGGTAATAGCTTATGCCTCTAGACAGCTTAAGAAACACGAGAAGAATTACACCACGCATGACTTAGAGTTAGGAGCCGTAGTGTTTGCCCTGAGGATTTGGAGACACTACTTATATGGCACCAAATGCGTCGTGTATACGGATCATAAGAGTTTGCAACATATCTTGAATCAAAAGGAGTTGAATATGAGACAACGTAGGTGGGTAGAGTTACTTAACGATTATGATTGCGAGATTCGTTATCACCCCGGGAAAGCCAACGTAGTGGCAGATGCCCTTAGTCGGAAGGAGAGAATTCCGCCGTTGAGAGTTAGATCCCTGGGAATGACGATTAACTCACCACTACCGTCTCAGATATTAGCCGCTCAAGCTGAAGCGCTAAAAGATGAAAATCGACCAGCCGAAAACATCTATGGAATGGTAGAGAGTAAGAATGGCTTTGTGAAGCGCAAAGATGGAATCTTATGCTTTGGAGAAAGGAGTTGGATACCTCTATATGGGGGAATTCGTGAGTTGATTATGCATGAGTCGCATAAATCAAAGTACTCTATACATCCAGGAGCTGATAAGATGTATCACGACTTGAAGAAACTTTATTGGTGGCCGAACATGAAAGCTGACGTGGCTCTATATGTCAGCAAATGCCTAACATGTTCTAGAGTGAAGGCCGAACATCAGAAACCGTCAGGGTTGTTGATTCAGCCTGAGATACCCGTTTGGAAATGGGAAAGGATTACCATGGACTTTATCACTAAGTTACCAAGAACAGCTAGTGGTTGTGACGCTATCTGGGTAATTGTCGATCGTTTGACAAAGTCTGCTCACTTCCTTGCGATTAGCGAGAGTGATAGTGTTGATAAGCTTGCCCGACTTTACGTGAAAGAGATTGTTTCTCGTCATGGCGTGCCGCTGTCCATCATTTCGGATCGTGATAGTCGTTTCACGTCATCTTTTTGGCAGTCACTCCAAACAGCTTTGGGGACTCGACTCGATATGAGTACCGCTTATCATCCCCAAACCGATGGTCAAAGTGAGAGAACCATCCAAACGTTGGAGGATATGCTTCGTGCTTGCGTGATTGATTTCGGAAAAGGCTGGGAGAAGTATTTACCCTTAGCCGAATTTTCGTACAATAATAGCTATCATACTAGCATTAAGGCCGCACCATTTGAGGCGTTGTATGGCCGAAAATGCCGTTCACCTATCTGCTGGGCAGAAGTTGGCGAGAGTCAACTTACAGGCCCTGAACTCATTCAAGAGACTACCGAGCAGATCGTTCGTATTCGAGAACGTCTGCAGACTGCTCGAGACCGTCAGAAAAGTTATGCCGATAAGAGACGTAAGCCCTTAGAATTCCGAGTAGGAGACCGAGTCATGTTGAAGATCTCCCCTTGGAAAGGCGTGATACGTTTTGGCAAACGTGGGAAGCTTAACCCCCGCTACATCGGTCCGTTTACCATCCTAGATAGGATTGGACCGGTGGCTTATCGATTGGAGTTACCTCAGGAATTGAGTAATGTTCATGATGTATTTCACGTTAGTAATTTGAAGAAGTGTCTTTCGGACGAAACCGTCGTGATTCCTGTGAAGGAAATTCGTGTTAATGAGAAATTGAACTTCGTTGAGGAACCTATTGAGATTTTGGATCGCGAGATCAAACGTTTGAAACGTAGTCGAATTCCGCTCGTTAAAGTTCGTTGGAACTCTCGTCATGGACCGGAATTCACGTGGGAGCGCGAAGATGAGTTTCGGAGGAAGTATCCTCGTCTCTTTGCGCCATTGTCATCGGGAAATTCTAAGTGAAACCCGGGACGGGTTTCTTCTGAGGCTGGGAGGCTGTGACAACCGGTAATTTTGGGACCTTTTCTAAATTCACCGCATTATATTTTTATAAACGTGAAAAATTAAGTTATCGATAATCCATTGAATTTGAAAGAATTTTGTGGAAAAGTTTGGAGTTTATGAGAAAACGTACATTTCGTTACATATTAGCTAGGCTATTTAAGTACTTCGTTATAGGCACTATATGACTTGGCACTAGGAACTCTAACGTGATGCGTATTTGATGATTAACGGTTACGGTTATTTCGAATATTAATTTAGTTTTCTGAGTCGTGAGTGGTGAAACATTTTGAGGTGATTATGATTATTAAACAAGACATTTTATATATATGATCGAGAAAATTTATTTATAAGTGCGTGGTGACTATTTAAAAATATTTATGTGTGGTGGCCGAAATTCTCATGAACTTTATAAAAATATGTGTCGGGAGAGATGTAAGAAAAATAGAAGCTTTGGGTATCCCACTTACACTAGTTTATGAAAATTATAACTAGAGGGACCATTTTTGCCATAACCCCAAACTTTCTATACTAAAAACCTAACCCTAAATATTATTATTTCATTTTCTTATCATCATCAACATCTCACTCCCTCTCCTCTCTACCCTAGCCGCCGGCCACCCTCCAACAACCATCACCGCCGCCACCACAAACACACCGCCACCATCAAACTACTCCAAATTCAATCCTCTTTCACCTCCCATACCACACGCGCCCTAAAAACGAGCCTATCACTTGTTTTCACCACCACCGCCGCCTCTCTTCATCACCACCATTTTATTTGGCTTCCATTTTTAAAGATCTACAAGAAAAGGTAAAGGAAAACGAGATTTCAACTCGTTGGGTTGACTTTTCGGGTCAAACCCGAAGGTTTTCTTTGGTTTTGGGTTATAAAATTTAATGGGTTTTATGTTTTAAACATCTTGGTCACGTTTGGTATCGAATAGGTGATGTTTGGGTCGATTTGGTGCTCGGTTTTGGGTCGAACCGTGGGTCAAACCCCACGAATTCGAGGGTTGGACTAGTATTAGTGATAGTTTTGATGTTTTGAATACTTGGGTTATGATTTTGATTGAGATTAGTTGGGTTTGATTGGATTCGGATTGGTTTAGTTGCGTGTTGTTGTTGTTTTCTTGTTTGGGTTGCTAGCCGAGACCCCAAAGGGGCGTTTGGTTCGTTAGCGTGGCACGGCCAAGCTCAAGAGAGCCTAAGCCGAGACCCTTTGGTCTCGGCATACCCATTTTGGCACGTTGGGATCGAGCCGAGACCTTTGGTCTCGGTAGGATATATTTTATTTCATGTTTGGTTTGCTCGTTAACTTGGCGTTATGTGATATTTGTGGTTTTGGTGCTAAATTAGTAGTTATTATGGGTTCGTTAAGATTTTTGGATAAACGGTAATATGTGGTTGTTTTGTTTTGAGGTTAAGTAGTTTCGTAAGTTTGGTTGGACTAATATGAGATATAGTTGGAGATGTCGATATATATGTATATATTGTTATAGTTAAAATGGTTAACGTTGGCTAAACGTGTGAACTTAGGATATATGGAAGCTTGTGTATTATATGAAATGTGGCTATATGATTTATTTGTGAATTAATTGTTATGTGTATATATATATTGCGACTAACGTTTGTTGTGATGTGTTGTTGACATGGAAGCTTGGTTACGAAATATGGAGTTATAAGGTTGTGAACTTTTAGTATGACGGAGATAGGATTAGTACGAGAGCCGTAGTCGGCCTCGCGTTATTGAAGTTTGGAAAGTGTGATTGGATATCGGGATATATTTATTGGATTGATTATTTATGACGTTATTGTGTGCAAGTTGAGGTCGCCTAGACTCCCTAGTCTTGGTTGGCTTCAACAATGCCGTTACATGAGATTTTGGACTTGGACTAGTTATGTGGACCGGGAAGTCATGACTCGGACACGTGGACTCGAATAAATAATAATTCGTTAATATAATTTATTACGCTAAACGTATATATAATATAAGTCTAAATATATATATATGTGAAAGCATATGTATATATATTCACTTATATAATAAATAGGTAACGTAATAAATAAAAATAATAACGTATCGATAACTATTAACTATTAAGTTAGATTAATATTTATCGGGACCTTATTTAATAAATATATAACGAATTTATATTACGAGTTAATAACGGAAAGTCTTTAAAAATGGATCCTTATGGGTTCAAAACCAATTGTGGAGTTCGAAATGAATTATTAAATATTCGAGCACACGCTATACAAGTCCAAAGCTTATTATTTCTTTTGTAACGAATATTTGACCTTATTTTGAGTAAGTTACGGATTTATTTATCGATAACGGGCCATTAATATTATTGTTGGACCTATTGGACTGACGAGCCCAATAGGAGCCCGACAAGGATATTAAGTGGTTATGTTGACGAAAAATGCATCCTACGACTAATGATATAACTAAAAGGGGGTAATAAGTAGATCGACAAATGGTTGGACTTATTGAGTTGACGAATTTAATGAGCCGTCGACCATTTATGCGATGACTTATCAATCCATGAGGTCATATCTTTTGACCTTGACTTTTGCGTGCTATTTGATGACTTCTTATATGATTTTTATGCTATTACGTGCAATGTGGATTATTTGACTTTCGTGATATATGCCGTTAAGAGATTTCTTTTGGGATATGCTTATATGATATGATTGGATGAATTATTTGGCGTGAGTTCATTTGAGTCGGGACTTTGCCTCTAGTACCCATACCAAACGATACCGAACGATACCAAACGATGATTACAACTTCTTTTAAAAGAATGTTTTCTTTGGATAAATAAACGGAAAATACTCGGGAATTACGGGAAGTAATCGATTTCGAGAAAGTTATATATGCTAAGTGAGTTCTAAATATGTATAGGTCGTGCCGAGTCATAGTTGCTGAGAAGTCTTAGTCTTGCTTTCTTTTGCTATTACATATCTATCTTGAATTGTGCTTACGACATCGAGGTGAGTCTTATAGCCCCACTTTTACTCGTATTTTAATCATTTTAATGGTTTTCCTAAATTGGGGGAGAATACATGCTACTGTTTTCTTGGACCTGCTACTCTTTCGTTTTGCTATTGTGTGGACTAGTTTTAGGATAGGCGGAGGTAGCCGTTGACCTAGAGCTAGGGCGTTTGACCCTAGTTTGGAATAGACGCTATCGCGGCCTAGGTTCGGGACAGACTTGGGTGGTTCCTGCTGTAGCCTGACTAGTGACCGCTGAGAGGCCTGCTCACCATAACCATTCATCTTTACTAAGATGATAAACGATTGATTGTTTGAGATTGAGATTGAGATTGTGATTATGAGTCTATACCTATCCTAGTTACACATAGCGTTAAAATTCTTCAGGTCCCGTATTGATTTTGCTTTAAACCTATGAACTCACCAGCGAAAGCTGACCTTTTAAGCATGTATTTCTCAGGTAATTAGGAGTTTGCTTTCACTACTTGGACAACGGTTAAGCTGCTTGGACCTTGGCTTGGGTTGAGATATCGATGGGACTCTGATGTTATTTTTATTTGGACCTATCTACTTTTATTAATTATGGGCTTTCCTTTTAAAAGATTTTTGGATGAATGTAAACTTTAACTTTACGTTGACCTTGTTTACATTTGCATCTATGTTATCTTGTTATCTATTCTTGTGATGATACCAATTTCCCGTAGCACCCTGAAAGCTTGTAAGTCTTCCGCTGTACGAATTTTGGGGGTGTTACAATAGGTAGCTATTGTTAGAGGACAAAGCTGCCATTTTCATTTGTTATAGGTAGCTATTGTTAGAGGACAAAGCTGCCCACATAATTTGATTATGAGTTACTAATGGTTTATTGTGTGTTTTTAAATTAGGTGTTCGAATTATAGATTGGAATTGACTATGCGGCTGACTATCTGGTATACTTTTAATCTTTATACTTAGGGTTTATGTGTTGATTTTTTTTAATCTTTGGATCTGAGCATCCACGATTATAAAAGCCGACTGAAACCATTTTGTTTGTGTTTATGTAAAAGGTTTTGGTTTCTGAGCACTAACCGAGTTGTTGCCGTCCCGAGCGCCAGGTAAAACAATTTTCGATTTTGATTGATTATTTTTATTTTTATTTTTTTATGTTTTTTTAGAATTAGTTTAAATCGAAGTATGGGGTTATAAGCTACCATAAATCTCTTTTTTTCCGAGGCACACTTGCAGTATGAGTCTTTGTAGAATTAGTTTAAAAAAACTCACAATTCGCAATTCAAAAACCACTATCACAAACACCTCTGACTTTGAGCCATTCATTCATACATTTGGAAGCTAGAGATTGTTCTTCATATACATGTTAATTTTGTGATGCAAACACCATAAATGGCGAGGAATCGGTCTCTGCAATCCCACAACAACATTCAAAATCACAATGTCCATTTTAAAAATGGCCATATTCACTGTCCACCAGAAAATGATAATAAAGGTAAGCAAAATACTTTTTGATGTTCATTGTTTCTTATTCATTTGTTAAGAGGGATATGTGAATGTTTTGCCTTTATGTGCTTAAATCTTTTATTTGTTAAAGGGTACATGAGAAACATGTGCGCATCTTGATTATTTGTTACTTCTTTTAATTTGCAAACCAAATTAAGTGTAGCTATAACTGCATATTGATGTTTGTAATCTATTTCCTATGCTTACTCGATTTTGACATTTAGCACTTTATGATATGTACATTTAGCACTTTATAATATGTACATTTTAAGATACGTTATGTGTTTTACCGAGTATAGTAATTTGTTGTGGAAATTGTTAATAGTAAGAAGGATGATTGTTGTTAGCTCCTTTTAGTAGCCACTTTTGTAGTTATGAATAATTTATGTTTCTAAAAATTATAGTAATGAGTTACGAGGTATTAGTAGTATCAATATGAAGGCCTGGCACTTTATTGCCAATCGTATAAATGTGATATAACGAGTAAGAAACATGGCTATTAGCGGCTTTGTTAATATGTATATTAAAAGTATGTATTTAGTTATTAACTGGAGTAATTGTTTAAAATGATAAGATGTGGGACATAAATGTGTTACGGGGATTATTAGTAGTTGGATGGACTGATGTTTTGCGGGTATTAGCTTCTTTTATTGATAGTTGTAGTAATGTGTTATGTAAGTTATTATTAGCAAGGGTCTTTCTTACTTTTAATAATTATAGACATGCATTATGAAAAGATACCTATAGCATTTTGGTAATCGAATGCAGGGTGTTGAATCAAATCTATGTAGAAGGTAGTAACAAATATCATAAGACACTGCCATGTTTGCTTTTTCTTTGTTTTTGTACAAGTAGATAAACTGAGGAGGGTAAGGGTAATCTCACCCATGAGTCCATGAGTCAAAGCGAGCCACAGGATGCCTATTAAAATCTTCTTCTCCCAAAACAGTTCATTTATTATTACCAGTAGTGAAATCTTCTTTATTGGCTAATGTATACTGTTGTTTGCAGGATTTGTAATGGAAATGATTAAACAAGGTACATGAATTGAAGGAATTCCTTCTTAGGGTCAGGTCACACAAGGCTTTTGCTCCAGAAGTTGCCCGAGAGATTTTTTAGGTTATATTCGCTGCATATTCCTTCTCAAATTAATTAGTTTGTATAATAGATGTGTTTTGCACCATTCAACAAAATTGTGTGTTGCTAAACCCTATACAAAATTGGGGGAAATCACATTCATGAATTAGTTTTATAATAGATGTGCTTTGCGGATTCACATCAGTACTCAATGTAATTGTTCTACATTTCAGTTTTGATTCAGAGTTATTTTTTTTTGTTAATGGTAAACGTAAGTGAATGACAGCCAAACTTTATATTCTTTCGATTAATCATGTTGTTCATACGGCTTCTTCTTTTTTTTTTTTTTTTTTTTTTTTTTTTTTTTTTTTTTTTTTTTTTTTTTTTTTTTTTTTTTTTTTTTTTTTTTCAGATTTTGGTTTAGGATTCCAGATTTTGGCTATAAAAATATCTTCGGTTGATTTATATTATGAGGATATCATTACGGGGTAAGTTAAATTTATAGTCATTCATGATAATTATGTTATGCATAATAAGTTTGGAGGTATAGATACTCACTTATGTGAAGGATATCATTGTGCACGTATGATTGTATGATGACGATAAGTTGCTTACCATGATGATTATTTGTGCTCAATAATGTAATTTTTACTTGATGTCAACATGTTCTCACACTATCCTTTCACGTATGTATATTTTGCTTGACACATTATATTCATTTCAGGAAAATAAAGTGGACTTGGTAGCTTTGGCATGTGGTGCAATGGTGAGTTAATGGTACGTTGCCATGTGGGACGTTGGTGAAAACAGGGGTACACGGGTCATACCAGGTAACGTAATCATTCTTGAACAGCATTTCGGTTTATTCGACGGGCTCAGTGATTGGTTTTATTTATTTGGTTAGAGCAGTTGGTCACATTTATGGATGTCAACTTCTTCAAAAAGATCTCAAGTACAGGTATTAAGTGAATCATTGTCCTGTGATTATTTAATTCTTACTTTTATTTACAAGTTTTTTAACTTTTAATAGCTGGAATTTAAGGTTTAATAGTATCTGGAATAAGCTTTTGAAAGTAAACGGGTCAAAATTTGTTTATAAATGAAATGTTAATGTTAAAAGAAAATCAGCAACCTTTGGTACATAACAATTATGGGTTGGAATGGGTCAATATATCGTTTGCTATTAAAAAAAACATGGTCTTTAAGCTTTTATAACACTTAATATATCTGCATTGTAAACTGTGTATTTATTGACTTCTGCAAGACCTGGACTCACACGAATAAAATTTCCATTGGACAGGACGAGAAAAGAGGTGCACAAGAATCTTCTGCAAGGGTAGGGGCATCATTCGACAATATATACAACTTTCAAGTAAGGCCTTGGATATTGCTAAAAATTACCCATGTTGATCCCTTTTAAAATGTACATGCTTATTGTGTTGGAATCCATGACTAATCATAGCACACGTATATAAACATATAAACCATCATCGAGTATCGCAGCGGTAATACGACCAAGAACAATATTAATTATTAATTAACCGAAATGTAAAAGGAATATGCGTACCTTTCGCACAAGAACCAAGATTTCGATTAAACAAGGATCAAGTTAAACCCTAAGTTTGTAGGGTTTGGTTTATTCGACTTCATCTAGGGTCGAATGATAATGGAACACAAACAATAAGTATGTCTTGTCTTTTCGATCTTGTACGCACACGTACTAATTAGCGTTTCAAATGCGAACCCAAAGCCTAGTTTCATTGAATCACACAACACCACCCCACCCCAACCCACACCTCTGTTTCTCGAGGCTTCATAACATCCCGTCCCTAAGGCGCTTTAGGTTTCGGGGTCCCACGCATCGGCACAAGCACAAAGGACGAGAAGAAGCAAGAGAAGTTAGGACTGTCTTGGCGACTTCAAGGGAATGAAAGAATGAATTTACAAGAGGCTCTGTATATATACTAATCAAAACTTGGAGCTCAAGCAACAATCCCACTCCTTTGGGAAGGGGGCGCCGATATTCTAAAGCCCAAGTGGTTCTAGAACCTCCTTGGGCTCAGTTACCCTTACCATAAATTCTGTCCTTCCTTATCTCCTTTAACGACCGTTAAGTATTTAGACAGACCGTTAAGTTTTATTGAAATAACTTTATTCATAACTTATAATTGTATAATTCATACTTGGTTTTAATACATCTGAAACTCATACGTAAAGTGTGCAATCGATCCCGCCCTCTTCTTGGTTTTGTTATCGATGGAACTCTGATGTTATTTTTATTTGGACCTATCTACTTTTAGCAACTATGGGCTTTCCTTTTAAAAGATTTTTGGATGAATGTAAACTTTAACTTTATGTTGACCTTGTTTACATTTACATCTATGATATCTTGTTATCTATTCTTGTGATGATACCAATTCCCCGTAGCACCCTGAAAGCTTGTAAGTCTTCCGCTGTACGAATTTTGGGGGTGTTACAGATTGGTATCAGAGCCAAGGTTATAGAGAACTAGGTACATATTAAACCTAAACTATAACCATTTTCTTATATAAACATCGATCCTCGACCAACGCCTGCCAGCTGCCAAACCGAAGTCTTCATTTAAGATAAGTTTTGAACGATATGAATTTATGAGATGATTATTTGAGATAGATGCGAGAACTTAAGTTGAGATTGGAATTTTACACTATGATTATTGCGATGAATTGGATTTATTGATTGTCATGGTATATATATGTGGAGATATTGTTTGGATATTGAGTTGCGATTATTATGATGATTGAGTTAAGCGGTTTTACGATTTTATGCGTGATTAGAATAATGCGGTATTTGATTTAGAAATTATATCATTGAGTTTTACGTTAGATGTGCGTTCGATTTATTTTGAAACTCTTACACCTATCCCT
>LBNU01016830.1:17698-52593 GCA_014162995.1 Artemisia annua | reverse complement strand
TTGCTAGGAAGAGTAGAAGTAGTTCCCGAGCCCGAGGGTCGATCATTTAAAGACTTTTTGATGTCGGTGATTTCCTTGATTAGCAATCGTTGAACTTCTTGTTGGCTTTGAAGTTGTTTCAAAATCTCATTGTTTATATTTTGGCCTTGATTTTGAAAATTACTTTGATTTTGAAAGCCTTGATTATAATTTCCAAAATTTCCTTGATTTTGATTCCCATAATTAAAATTCCCTTGATTTTGATTAAAATTCCCTTGATTTTGAAATGCATTTCCTTGATTGAAATTCCCATGATTGAAATTGTTTTGGTTTTGAAAAGCATTTCCTTGATTTTGATTTTGAAACCGATTTTGATTAAAATTACCTTGATTTGGATTAGCAAAACCATGATTAACCCTGTTTTGATTTTGAATAACTTGATTATTACGAGTAAGCACATTAGGGTTTGGGTTGTTAAAACCGGGTGGTGTAAGATAATTGTTCGAACGATAGCTGAGGAGGTTTTGGTCTCCTTGAGTCGGATAAGCATTATTAGGATTAGCAGCATAAACGTTCTCGTAAGTGTAGCCACCGGCGGCTGGGCACTCAAAGTATTGATGCGGACCACCACAAGTTTCACAACTTGGGTTAACGGAGTTGACCTGTTGAGTGGTTTTGCCTTGATTCTCGATTGTTTGATGAATTCGATAAATAGCCGTAGAAAGATCATCGTATTTCTTAGTAAGAGCGGCTATTTCGGGAGAAGGGGTAGAAGGAGTGATAGATCGAGTTGACTCGCTTCGTTCAGCAGAGGAATCCCAAAAGTTATGGTGAGCGGTCATGTTTTCAATTAGATCGTAACACTCTTCGGGTCGACATTTCATGAAAGTACCCCCTGCTGCAGCATTAATCGTGTCACGATGACGGAGGGTTAAACCATTATAGAAAGTATCGATGAGAGTCACGAGTAGCATATTATGGTTTGGACAACGATCAATGGCAAGTTTGTAACGTTCCCAAGCTTCGAATAACGATTCATCGGGCCTCTGTTGGAAGTTACATATATCATTTCTTAGTTTTGTTACTTTTGATGGTGGGAAATATTTTGCCAAGAATTTTGAAACCATTTCATCAAATGTATGTATTGAATTCTTGGGGAGACGATCAAACCAATTTGAGGCATGATGCGTCAGTGAGTAGGGGAACAAGTATAAGCGGAGGGCATCATCGGAGATCCCATTTTTCTTCATACTTTGTGTGATAGTGAGAAATTTGTCGAGGTGCTTGTTAGCATCGTCGTCCGGAAGTCCGTGAAATTGGCATGAGTTTTGGACTTGCTGGATCATGTGATGCTTAAGCTCGAAATCGGCGGCGTCGATGTTAATTGGGGCAATCGGGCCTCCACGCCCGAACATAGTCGGTCGGCACAACTCCTCCATCGTTCGGAGATCGGGAGCGGCATTAACATTAAGGTTTTCACCCATCGGAGGGTTACCGTTTGGTTGAGCTGCACCCACCGGAGGGTGTTGAGCATTGTTGAGGTTATTCATTTCGTTAAGAGTCGGAAAAGAAGTTCGGGTATTATGACGAATGATTCTCTCGGGATTTGAAAGAGGTGAAAGCAAATCGTTTGACGAAGAACGAGTGGTCATACAATGAAAGCAAACAAAAGAAAACGAAAACGAAAATTAACTTTGAGGTTAAGAATATTTTTTTGGGTTTTTAAAGTATTTTATGTTTCTAAATTATAAACGAAAACAAAAACAAGTTATTAATCTTATTATTATCTTTGGTAATCACTAAATTAAACGTTCCTCTTTTCTCTTGAGCTTACGCGCGGCGAGGCGGGAGAACGAGGTGTACGGGGTACTCAAATGTACAGTGTACTTGAAAACCTGCTCTCTTCAGTCTGCAATTTAATGTCAAGACTTCCGTATTCCTCGTTTATTCGGTTGTAAAACTCAAAATAATCGGAAAAACGAGTAACCTCGCGATTTATTTTGTTCGTTATTTGGGCACGGTTTACAACACTCCCGTAGAAGTGAGGTTCCTTTTTAGAGTATATTATGCTAAAACACTTTCTACAAGTGTTCGATAACTAACTACTTATTAATATACGAAAATAGTAACTTCCGGAGAAGGATCTTCAAATCAAAAATCAACGAAACGAAAACGACGGACACGTTTAGCCTTCCCCGGCAGCGGCGCCAAAATCTTGGTGTAAGTATAAGATACACAACCAAATATAGTCCGAGGATAGCACCGGTAAATATGTATCCCCGGGTCGTAATCCCAACGAAGGCTGAAACTTGGTTCGTTGGTTCGTGTTCGTGATTCAAGAAATGAATCGTGCAGGCTAAGGGAACCCTAAATTTCTACAAATAAAAGCACGTAAAAACAAATAAACACGGAAAGCACGGAAAAACACGTAAAACACGGAAATTAAAACCTAAACGTAAAACGGGATTGAATCCTAAATTCCCGAGCTAATCTCGGGAAAAACTATGTTAACTAGGGAAATCCTAAATCCTAAATGCAAATTCTAAATTCCTAAGGGATTAAATACGTAAATTTAAACTTTACTTTTCTTAAAATACTTTTATTTTACTTTTTATTTATTTATTTTTACTTAAAAACTACTTTTAATAAACTAAAAAGAGAAATTAACAAGAAAAAGTGGAAAAATAATTTTGAAAATTTTAAAATAACCTAAAAGTAATTTAAAAACTGGAAAATATATTTTTTTGGTTTTTTATATATTTATTATTAATTAAAAACTAATATTAATTATTATTAATTACTAAAAATACTAAATAAATAGAAAATACTTTGGAAAAGTAAAATTTATTTTTCTAAAATTATAAAATAACTAAAAACTATTTTTAAAACAGAAAACTATTTTTTTGGGATTTTTATTTAATTATTATTAATTTAAACTAATTAAAAAGTGATTAAAATCTAAAATTAATTAAGAAAAATAGTAAATAAGCTAGGAAAAATATGAAAATTTCAGGGAAAATCTAAACTAAGCTGAGGAGACTAGGAAAAATAAGCAACACAAGTTTTGAGGTCTGAATAAGCAGATTGGCCAAATAAGCAGTTGAAGTTAAGCACTTTGATAAGCAAATGAAAAGCAATCTGGACCAAACTTTTACAAGACCTAAAACACACTTAATTAAGCAATAGTGAACAGAAAAAGCATAGAAAAGCACAAGGATAAGCTCAATAAGCACTTAATCAGTAAACAGCTTAAACAGAAATGGGACAAACTTAAGGGATCAAATAAGCAGTCTTAATAAGCTTTATGTGGAATTTCAAAAGCAGATTCTAAAAGACAGCTAGCTTTTCAGTGTTTTGCCCCAAAAATATCACCAAAAGCTCCACTATTGATCAAATTATGAGCTTATGAATCTGGGCTGGTGACTGGTAGCAGGGGAACACTTTAAGCAGATAGCAGTTTTATGCTTATGAATAAGTACTTAAATGAGTTGCAAAGTTGAATATTCCTATTGAACTTAAGAATCTACCTGCCAAAGATCCTAAATCCACAATTTAAACTTAATTCCAACTAATGATTAATCCTAGGGAAGCTATGGAAAATCTGCCCAACTCAGCCTAACTAAGTAATTTTGACTTTTTGAAATTTTAACTGTTGTTGACTAAAACTAAATTCTACTGATTCTAATGAGTTTATTAAGTTGTATTAAGCTATATTGAACCTAAATTAAGCTACTTTATATTAATATGCACATATGAACTAGTTTAATCCTACAGCTACTCAAACAGTTAAGGCAGCTTAATGAATTTGAGATGATCTTTGACTTTTGATGCACTAAACCTCAAAAACTCAGCTGAACTAACTTAATGGAACCTTAATGAGACTAAGTGATGCAAAGTTGAAACCTAAGGTGCAATCTAACCTCAAATTAACAGCAAATGCACTTAAAGCTACTAACTGCTTAACCTAACCTCTAAATTACTAACTACTGATGCAAGCTAACTAAGCTAATGATATGTAAACTATCTAACACCTAAGGTCCTACAGGTTACTAGCAGCTATGAACATGACAGATGCACAAATTTTTAACAGATAAGATAGATGCAAAATCAGGACAAGTAAACCAAAAGCTAATGATTGAGCTAAAATGCAAGCTACTAATTATACTATATAAGCTACAATATAACTGAAAGAAGCAATAGATTAATGATTGAATAAGCTAAGTATACATGAAAACTAAAAGAGATACTTACTCAATACACCCCCGACTAAGATGGAGGGCTTTCCACAGTAGCCTGTCTTTGTGACAGGCTAAGGTCTTCCTTGGCTACCTTAATTAGTCAGAATAAGCACTCTAATAAGCTTGAGCTTAATAGCTTTTTGATTTATATATATATATATATATGGAAGTAAAAGCAGTAAAGAAAAACTAAATTGATGCTAAGGATTTAAAAGAACTTTAAAGTAAATAAACAACAAGTAAATAAGCAGTAAAGTAATAAGCAGAAGTAAAGAAGCAGTGAAAGAAAAGGGATTTTTAAGGAAACTAAATTTTATTAAATCGTTGAAAGCTTGAATACAAAGGCTGATTACAAAGATTTAAGAGAGCTAAACACCTATTCTATTTCTCTAATTCTACACCACTTGGTTACATGAGATGAGTCCTATTTATAGGCTTTCTATGGCGGTTTGAAGCTTCAAGAATCACTCTCCTTGTCCCTTAGATCATATCCCAGATCCTTCCAATGATTTGTAGCCATTGATTTGATTGATGTGACATCCTCAATCCTGCGTGTGCTCGTTTATTGGTCCACGTGTGCATCCCTAGATTCTTCTGACCTGGTTCTGACACCTTCTAGACCCATTGATTAGATAATCATTGGTTAATTTGGACGAATTTAACAGTGGGGAAAAATAGGGCTCGTGGGGTGAACAGTAATTCTGGGTAAAGGGTGAAATTGGGTGCCGCGTTTTTCTTTTTGGGGTTATTTATTATATTTTGAATAAAGGGCCGGGTATTATAAGTTTAGGGAATGGGCTTTGGTGAGTTTTGGGCTAGGTGTAGAAATGGGCTTGTAAGGGTTTAAGGGTTTAGGGATCTGGTTTGGTTTTATGTATTTATAGTTTTTGGTTTAATAATCATAAGGACCAAGAATGTATTTTCTGAATTTCAAAGGACCAAGGCTGCCATTTTTCACAAGTAGTATCCAAGGGATGAATTTGACCATTTATGATTACTTGGAGGACCTGAATTGTCAATTCTTCAATTTTTCTCATTAGGGACCAAAATTGANGCCGGGTATTATAAGTTTAGGGAATGGGCTTTGGTGAGTTTTGGGCTAGGTGTAGAAATGGGCTTGTAAGGGTTTAAGGGTTTAGGGATCTGGTTTGGTTTTATGTATTTATAGTTTTTGGTTTAATAATCACAAGGACCAAGAATGTATTTTCTGAATTTCAAAGGACCAAGGCTGCCATTTTTCACAAGTAGTATCCAAGGGATGAATTTGACCATTTATGATTACTTGGAGGACCTGAATTGTCAATTCTTCAATTTTTCTCATGATGGACCAAAATTGACAACTTTGGAAAGACGGAGGACCAATCTTGTAAAATTGTGAAAACTTCTTCTAGGGACTATTCTTGAAACTTTAAACCTTCCACGGACTTGTTTTGTCATTTTGAGCTCAATTTCACTTCCCGGCTATAAATATTTTCTCTTTTCCATTCTCGTGCTCGTTTTTTCGTGATTTTGTCCCGGTTTTTATCGTTTTCTCATATTTTATTACCTGCATGTATAAAAACACAAAAACACATATATTTGGCATTTATTTGCGGGTTTTTGGTCTTTTGGATCTTAATTTGGTCAAGAAAAGGTATGTGTTTAAGCACATACCAAAATCCCCCAGACTAAGAGATTGCCGTGTCCTCACGCAATGTTATGAGCTCACATCTTTGAAATCAAAATTCCTCATCTCTTTCTACTAACTTTGAAAGTAGCAAAATGTTCAAAAGAGACTAATAAATCTTAAATTCCAAAAATGCCCCGGTTATCCTACTTATTATTAGTATTAAGCCTATCCAAAGATAGGCTTTGGCTGAGTTTGTTCCCTATTTCAGTTAGGGACTGAATCTGTAAGTCCTTCCTTTATTTTCTATCTGAATTTTTCACCCTTCTTATGTAGTTTAAATCTGTTACACTTTGCTTATTTTGATACTTGTTTCTGTTTGTCTTCATGCTTTAATTGTGTAGTTCCACTGTTATAGTCATTGGTAGTTAACTGTTCTAGTTTCATGATATACTGCCTCATTATTAGCTAATCTGCAAATCTGAGTTCTACTAGCTGTGTGTTGAAGTTTATTGCTGTAATAGCTTTCATTATTGGTTTTATTAGTTGTTTGATCTTCTAGTTGGATAGTAATGGCCTGAATCTGTTAGACATAGTGTGATCAGTTTCTATAGGTGTGTTTGGATCAAGTCTGTTATAGGTGTTGTTGTTGCTTAGTTTCTAAATGCTCTGCACTATTAGACTCATTTAGGATTATAAGAGATGGTTCAAGCATAAAACCAGTAGGATATAGATTAGAAAGTCAAATCTCTTGTGGAATCATCATTTTGTGTTAACTGTTAGATCATTAGTGTAGTACAGTGATCATTTTAGTCACAACAGTTGTTTGTGTAGCTTAATCTAACCTCATTATAGTTTAAAACTTCATTTTTAATCAATTAAGACAGATACAATTTCATAAAAGTCAAAGTTATTCTAAAATCAAAAAGTCAAAATCTGCACTAAAATTTCTACAAATATGTTTTTCTACAATCGGATCTAGGCAAGTTAGAGGTCAATTGGTGAGTTAGAATTAGGGCTTTTGGTATTTTTAGGTTCTCAGCTTGGTAAACTAACTTTTGCCCCCATAATATCTTACATTGAAGCTTATTTGATCTGCTTATTAGGACTGCTAAGTAGGTGTTTTAAACATGTTCTGCTGAATTCATTTTGGCCTGCAGTTGTACTTAAGTGCTTGTTCACTGGATTTATTTGAGTATTCTGAGCATCATTGAGTTAGTTTGAGTGTTTTTTCATGATTACTGAGTTCTGTGCTTATTCTGGACATAATCTGCTTATTGTGTGTGCTTATTGTCACATGCTTGTTGTTCCAAATTAGTGTTCCTTTGAGATTTTTGGTCTAATTTCAGTTAGTTTGAGCTTAATTGAGTGTTAGGGATCTTCTGTAAAAGATTTGAACAAATTTGTAATAAGTGCTTATAAATAAGCACTTATCCAAACTGCTTATTAAGCCAAAAAGCATTTTTCTGCTTATTTTATATTTTTCTTAGATTTCAAATATTATTTTAGAATTCTCATAAAAATTTCAGAATTTTTCTCATTCATTTACTATTTCTTTTCATTTTTAAATAGTTTTTAGAATTTTAAATCATTTTTAATTCCAAAATAAATCACAAAAAGACAAAAATAGTTTCTGATTTTATTTTTAATTTTCATTTTCAGTTTATTAAGATTTTTAGAAAATAAATTTGTAGAATATATTTTTCATTTTATAATTAGTTTGATTTTCTTTTATTAAATAAAAAATACATAAATAGTTTTCAATTCATAATAAATAAATAAAAAGCCAAAATAATATTTTTCTTTTTCCTAAAATTTTCTTTTATCATTCTAAAGTTTTAAAAATTTCATTTGAGCCCGTAGGTTTAGTATAACTTAAAATTCACTTTTAATTTTGTTACATAGACGTTTTAATTAGTTTACGTTTACGTTTTTTAAGTTCGTGCTTTATGTGCTTGTACATTTATGCTTGATTACTTGTTTTTTATTGTATTTTTATATCTTTAGTTATAAAACTTAAAACTGTCACTTTTCACTTTTTCACAAACACGATTATCACGATTCCATTCACCTTCACACGGACACGACCCGGGTTTTGCTTATCCATTGAGCATTTTGGACTATAAATGATATAATTGGTTTTTAATCAATCATTGATCGTTTGATTGCTTGGATTGCTAAAAGGTACGCTTACTTTATGTTTTGGTTAATTAATTATGCATGTTATGTTTAAGTCTTCCGTTGCGTGCTCTATGTGATTTAGGTTTATAATATGGTTATATAATTCCAGATATTGGTATGTTAATGTTTTTTAGTTCCTTTATGTGTTTTAAAGAGGCTTAATGATGTAATTATACGATACTAGTAAGACTTGTTAAATAGTTAACAACGTTGGCTTAGTTTGATTTTGGTAATTGTGGCATGTTGTGCTAATTTTATTTTTACTTTTTTATTTATTATTATTATTATTATTATTATTATTATTATTATTATTATTATTATTATTATTATTACTATATTTTTTTTTTGCATTATGATTTTGGGAGGGTGTTCCTCTATTATCTTTGATTTGTTTTCTTATGTCTAAGGATGAAACTACGTATAGGTGAATGGCTGGCAGTTGCATGTGTTATGTTTTATGTTTCATTCTGTATAAGTGATCACATTAGCAGTTCCTTTCAAATTCGTGAATTGGGCGGTGTTTGAGGACCAATGGTGTAATTTGCTCTATATTTTTAAATACGGTCCACTAAACACCGTTCTAAGTAACTTTCAAAGAGAAACAACCGCTTTAATTAATCGAAAAATAATTGTTGTGCCTACTAATCATGCCTACAAATGTATCTAATGATTTAATTAGTTGATTTTATAAAATGATTGGTGGAAATTTGGAGAGAGAAAGTACATAATACAATTGTGCAAGTGATTTATCATGTTTTTTGGTCTAAATAGCACTACTCTAATTAATCAATCATTTACAATCATGCCTACAAATGTATCTAATTAATGATTTAATTGGTTGATTTAAAAAAATGATTGGTGGAAATTTGGATAGGGAAAATACATAATACAATTGTTGTTTTAGGTCTAAATAGTACTACTCTAATTAACCGTTATAAATAATGCTTTTACATATTTTAAAGCGGTTTAATATATTGTACCGTTTCAAAAAAGCCATTCAAAAAAATAGTTTGTGTACTAGTGTAGAATTTTAGGCTTATAAAGTATGTATCTCTTCATGTTTTCTTTTCAGGTTAATACTACGTAATTCCATAAGAGGTGGTTTTGCATTCTTGAGCAAACATGAACACCCATAATTGAATAGATAGTGATGCAATGTTGAAAGGCCAGGCACAAATATGGCAATACATATACGGTCATATACCCTCACCGTGAGGTACGTAGCTACCCAGTGTACCCATATGCTTATAAATATATACAAATGCGAGGTACGTACCTACCCAGTGTACCCATGTGGCTATAAATATATACAAATGCATGCAAATGAATATCAAAACACAATAAGTTCGAACTAAAAAAACCATAATTGGTCAGCGGAAGGTTCGAAAACTTCTGTCTATGTAAGGTGGATATAAGAAAAGAAGCAACGAGTAGTGCAATGGCGATGAAGACAGGATCCTTGATGAACTGACACATTTTTTTTTGTGCAAAGGTGAATCTTATATTAAACAACCAAACATTTGTTTAATATAAGATTCACCTTTGCAACAAAAAAAAATTGTGTCAGTTCATCATGGATCCTCTCTTCATCGCCATTACACTACTCGTTGCTTCTTTTCTTATATCCACCTTACATAGACACAAGTTTTCGAACCTTCCGCCGACCATCTTCCCAGACTTTCCGATAATCGGACATCTATACCTCTTGAAAAAACCTCTTCAAAACACTTGCCAAAGCAGTCTCAGCCAAACACGGTCCAATAGTCTTTCTCCTTTGGATCCCGAAATGTCCTCTTGGTGTCCTCTCCCTCCACAGCCGAAGAAATCTTCACTAAAAATGACGTTATATTCGCTAACCATCCTCGTTGGCTCTATGGCAAGATATTTGGATGCATCGATCTACAGCCACCTTGCTTGGACGCCATGGTGACCATTGGCGCAACCTTAGACGTCTTGCCACGTACTATGGAGATTTTTTCCACTCAACGCCTTAACGAGTTTCATAAGATACGTGCTGACGAAGGCAGACTCACGATTGAGAAGCTCTTCTACGAATGTTCCTCACCAGTGAACCTATATACAATATTTAACGAGTTGACGTTAAACGTAATGATGAGAATGATCTCTGGGTCATCGGAGGTCTACCATGCTATTGTGGGTATTTTGGTATTTGGTCTCTAATTCAGTCATATTAGATGATATATAAGGCCCAAGCCCGGTATGTGGGGTTGGGTCCATATTAAGGTTTCGTTATGTATTGCCTTTATATATATCGTATCAATAAAACGTATCAACTACGGGATTTTCAATGTCTAACATGGTATCGGAGCGGGTCTAATCCTCAGACTTAGGTGACTACGTTGAGCCGCCTCCCCTAAACCACTCCCGTCATACCTTAACCACCACACCAACCAAAATTCCACAATCGAAATCTGTTTTCATTCATCCGAACACAAGACAACTGCTTCGGCCACTATTCAATTGTGAACTTAGTTATTCTATTGGTCTCAAAATGAGAGTTGTTTGCTTTTGATGACGTGATCTGTGTTTCTAATTACCCAAGCCTTTTTGTCTTTATTTGCTCAAGATAAATGTCTTCTCGAGTTATCTTTAAACAGTTTACTGCTTGATGCGGAAGAAAAGTAGAATTTTCTTTGTTTTATTTTATTGTTGAAAAAAAAGAAAAAATAAAAAAGTTATAGTTGTTTTATGTTTGTTTGTTAGTTTATTGTTCGTACGACTTTGTTACCAGTCGACTAAAGTTTACCGTTGGTATCAGTCCTTAAAGTCGACCGTTGGTACGGTGTTGTTAACAGTCGACTTAGCCGATCGTTGGTACCAGTCGACTAAAGTTGACCGTTAGTACGGTTTTGTTACGAGTCGACTAAAGTTATGTTTTTATTATGTTGATGTTTTCTTTTCTTTCTAGTTTACTACTCCAGTCCGAGCTTTCGCGATTTTGCCGCTCGGACTGCGGGGGAATATTAGATGATAAATAAGGCCCAAGCCCGGTATGTTGGGTTGGGTCCATTAGGGTTTCATTATGTATTGCCTTTATATATATCGTATCAATAAACGTATCACCTACGGGGTTTTCAATTTCTAATAAGTTAAAGTTTATTGTCAGTGGGTTATATTCGGTACATTAGGAAGTGATATTGCAGAATTTGATTAATTAGGAAGTAGTTTGGGTAATGGGAGACTGAAGTCAATTTGGCATGTGATGAAGCCTTTGTGGGTTCATTATGCCTTGTTGTCATGTGGGAGAACTACAACTTGGTATTTATGTTGGACACTTTCTATTCAATTATCATGCACTTATTTAGATGATAATATGTAAAATAAGCATATAGTATTTTATCATGCACTTGTTGTCATGTGGTCCCTATTTTATAATGAATGTAGCATAAGATAGTCATTACTGGCATGCATAGTTTCTATAGTTAATGTTATCTTGGACACTTTCTATTCAATTATCATGCACTTATTTAGATGATAATATGTAAAATAAGCATATAGTATTTGATCACATGATGGATACTAAATTTTGACATGTTTCCAGGGACTTTGAGTTTGGTATGAGCAAGACTGGCACTCCATTAAAGATTAATAAAGCTACAAGAGCAAAGATTCCAAAATTACAGAATCAATTAATAAAGCTTACATATTATGCGACTCTTGAATTTTGTGTTGTTTCAATTACTTATCAGGAGTTTTGGATTCTAAAGATCATGATGTTTCAAAATTTTGTTGTTCTTTTTTGTTGATTTGGATTAGAAATGAGCATTGTGATTTTATAAAATTTACCTTATGTGTGTTTGAAATTGTATATCTGTTTTATGTAATACTAGCTTCAACACTCACCCGATGGGCGGGCTTTATCATTATATTTGAATTAATTGTATATTAATAAAATATAACATCAAAGTATCATATGAATACGTGTCGAATTAAAAGAATATAAATAAAGGCCCAAAAAATATGTATATGTTATAAATAATTATTAGTGGATGTCCATATAGCCCATAAGCCCATGGCCCATGTTAGCTATTAGAGTTTTTTCCTAATGTTTGTCTATATATACTCTTTGTAAATCTCATAGTTAATGATCAATAATAAAAATATTCATCCCTCAATTCTTGTTCACAAGACGTTATCAGCACGCTCGCGATGTTTTTTCGGTTTCAAGAGCACGTAGGTCTAAACATCTATCAAAAGATATCTTAATTTTGACGAAATAAAATCAAGGCATGTTTTTTTTTGTCTCGTGTTGATTAATTAATTAATTGGTATTGATCTATGATTGCATGATCATCTATACCTATGATTGCATGATCATCTATACGTGTATATAAATGCATAAGACTGAAAGAGAAAAAGAAAAGAAGTATTCGTATAAGTTGTTCATTCATTCACAGATTATATGGGATTATTAATAAAAGAACATATATTATAGCGCTATGATAACTTATGACATATATGATTGCATGATTACAAGGTCCATATAAGTACGTTGTTCATTGTTTGGTATAAGTATTTATTTGACTATGATTCTTGAAGGTAAATCTTGATATCTAATGTATTAATTACTTGACGCATGTTTTGTTTTGAAATTTCCTGGTAATCGAATTTGTGAAGCTTATCTTGATAATTATCTTTGAACTTTGATTAAGCGTCTCTTTTATTTTCTCGAGCCTTTAAGAAATAAATTCGTCGTCACGGGCTTTTCTTAAGTAAATTTCATCATTGGCTTCACTTTAGACTCTTTTCCACATCTCGTGCTCGTTTTAGGATTTTTGGTTGATTTCTATGTTGTTTTTGCAATATCCTTACCTGTACAGTCACAAACACAAAAACACGATATCTTTGGCGTTTAACGTTAGTTTTTGGTCTGATAGAGCCTGAAAATAGTGAATAAAAGGTATGTGAATAAGCACATACCAAAAAGCATTTAAGCATGTATTATATAGATATCTTAAAGTATATCATATTAAAATAGTTAGAGAAAGATAGAAACTATTATAATAAGCATGCATTCAATAACCAAGCAAATAATTACGAAGGCATATACTCAAATCACATAAGAGCAAGTAAACATCTTGAAATTTCATATATCCGAGATGCCATAAATTTAGGAGTGAAAGACTAGAGTGAAAAACAAAGTTCATAAACGTAAACTAGCGTTAGTTATATTTAGGAAAAACAATTTAATCAAGTTGGAGAATGAGTATGAGACTATTACTAGTGGTGCTCAATTCAGGCTAAACACGACCATTTTTACGGGTTACACACACCCAACTTCTCACATAGAAGCAATTCAACCGTTATTTTAAATTGAAGTTCTAGTCAATAGATTCTTTAGTAGTCATTCTCTTTTTAGAAGAAATTGAGTTCCTAACTTGACCTAACGAAGGGTACCAAATACGAAGTTTGCTTGGTTCACTAATACTTGGCTTAAGTGACTCAAACATCATTTTTTTATGAAGGTAAATCTAGATGATATATTTTACTCACGATCCTAATAGAGACGTGTTGAATGTTTAGATAAGAGTAAACAACATGTTTTAATTTTTTGTTTATGATTTATCGGTTGTTTGGTTTTAATGGCATATTATTTGACTTAATAAATATACTTAATTGAAGAATGCTCCTTAGCATATCTTGTGAAATAAATCTCATTAAGATTATTTATCTTAAATGAGTTTGTGATTCTCAGATGATATTAAAACTAGACACTTATATATTCTTAAACAAATATTATTATTATTATTATTATTATTATTATTATTATTATTATTATTATTATTATTATTATTATTATTATTATTATTATTATTATTATTATTATTATTATTATTATTATTATTTGATTTTTGCCAATGTTATATACCATAATTTAACTAGTATTAAAAAATGACTTTTACTTGTTTATGCATTGTGACAAATTATTTTTCAGTTCTAATAACTTATATTATTTCACAAAGGAATGTGTAATGTATTATCTTGTAACACAACCATTCATGCTACAAAGAAAATAAAATTCATAGAATATATAGTGTGTATTATTCTTAAATATGTATTTTAGCTTGGATTGATGATTTAGTGTGAGCAAAGTTTACATATGTTGTTAGTTTGCTCATGTTTGATTTTTCGGATATGACACGTTTATCCATTGTACTACAATGTAAATTGCTTGAGTATTTCGGACGAAAACATCCAAGTTGTCAATCCTACTTCATTGTGTATTTTATGCATATATTTGCAAAATATTTGGAACACAATTATTGAACAAGTAAACTCAATATGACATCATATTCACAAGTGTGAGTTATGATCCGATGCATATTCTTATCGTCTTGGAAAAGGATTTTGTTATTTTCATATCAATCGAGTGTGATTGAGTATGTAGATTCAAGACTATATCCTTTGTTGTAATTTGATATAATCTTGAAACTAAACAAATAACAATTCAATTTCTTGTCCACACTCAAAAACATATCAATTAGATTTGATAAATATATCAACCATAATTTGAGTAATGAATTGATATAATATCAAGATATGTCTTGACCCTCACGAACACTCATTTAAAATAGATAGACATTTTGATAGTGTGTTCCATTAATCCTAAGATTATTTACGAGTGAGGTTAGTGAGTGATTGAAAGTTGACTTATTACTACATAATTGTTATATGTCTTGTTTATGTGAAAAACTATTCGTTGTTACGTATAATGAACACACTTAGATTTTGAAAATGCTTTCTCTTTTATATAACTACTAATGTTTTAAAATGATTCAATTTCTCTTATTTAAACAATCTAAGGTAAAACAAGGTAATTTGTTGAAAATTGATGCAAGTTTTACCGACCAGGTTTTAATATTTATAATGTGTCTCGTTTACCTAAGGTCTACCTAATGCACTAACGGGCAGTGTACCCGGTCGTGTATGGAATAGCTAGTTGGTAAAGACGAGGTCGTCCCAGGAGCTAAGTGTGTGGAAATTACCTAAGTTTAGTGTCACGTGTAAAAGGGGTTTTATGATTTAAAAGATTAATTAACTGATAAAAGTAAATAACAAAACAAGAAAATAAATAGGAGAAGATCAATAGAGAGAGATAGTGCTAACCTAATTACTACTCTTGTTATTATTATGATTAGTTTTTTATAAGTGCATCCTATCATATCGTCTGGGTATTATATTCATTTCGGATCAGAGGGTTAAATCACCTAGATCTATCTTACACCTTGTCCTATCCACGACTATTGTAAAGCCATGGGTTCATCGGTACGAAGATTTAAGAGTCATTAAGTGCCTCTACTAACATGGACAAGTCTAGCGGATCCGGCATGGTCAGATCTTACACCCCTCTAATTTCGTTAAGCGGATTGCATTGGTAGGTGGTCCTAGGGTTAATTCGCACATGTATGGTGATATTGCTATCACCAAGTCACATCCCTATCGGCTTGCTTCCTAGGGTTAATTCCACAAGTCTCTAAGGAACAACCAACGCTAAACACTACGGGAACTAGAGTGTCCTAAGATTCGCCATGAAAGTATACAAACAATAGACAATAGATGCGTAGAAAAATAAATCACAACAATAACAATTTCATAACTAGGCTAACACCAAGAGGTGTTTAGCCACTCATATTCATAGTTGCAGTAAAACAAGATTGTATTATTACAAATGTAAACATGAATCGAATACAAGACAAAGGAATGAATAAACTTTTGATTGGTGTGTGAATCCTCCCTTGGAAATGACTTCGATGAGGCTAGAACTTCGTTCCTCCTACTCCCTGAGTTTCTACCAACTTCTGTGTGGTGAAAAGTGAATGAATAAAATCGGAATTAGGGCTGGTATTTATAGCCCCGACTTTGTTACGGCGTAGCTGATTTGAGTTTCTACGCCGTAACCTTTGTAAATATGGACTACGCCGTAGCTTGATTAAGTGCTACGGGCGTAGTTTCTTCTTTAGATGCTTCTANCTTGTTATTATTATGATTAGTTTTTTATAAGTGCATCCTATCATATCGTCTGGGTATTATATTCATTTCGGATCAGAGGGTTAAATCACCTAGATCTATCTTACACCTTGTCCTATCCACGACTATTGTAAAGCCATGGGTTCATCGGTACGAAGATTTAAGAGTCATTAAGTGCCTCTACTAACATGGACAAGTCTAGCGGATCCGGCATGGTCAGATCTTACACCCCTCTAATTTCGTTAAGCGGATTGCATTGGTAGGTGGTCCTAGGGTTAATTCGCACATGTATGGTGATATTGCTATCACCAAGTCACATCCCTATCGGCTTGCTTCCTAGGGTTAATTCCACAAGTCTCTAAGGAACAACCAACGCTAAACACTACGGGAACTAGAGTGTCCTAAGATTCGCCATGAAAGTATACAAACAATAGACAATAGATGCGTAGAAAAATAAATCACAACAATAACAATTTCATAACTAGGCTAACACCAAGAGGTGTTTAGCCACTCATATTCATAGTTGCAGTAAAACAAGATTGTATTATTACAAATGTAAACATGAATCGAATACAAGACAAAGGAATGAATAAACTTTTGATTGGTGTGTGAATCCTCCCTTGGAAATGACTTCGATGAGGCTAGAACTTCGTTCCTCCTACTCCCTGAGTTTCTACCAACTTCTGTGTGGTGAAAAGTGAATGAATAAAATCGGAATTAGGGCTGGTATTTATAGCCCCGACTTTGTTACGGCGTAGCTGATTTGAGTTTCTACGCCGTAACCTTTGTAAATATGGACTACGCCGTAGCTNGTTGCAGTAAAACAAGATTGTATTATTACAAATGTAAACATGAATCGAATACAAGACAAAGGAATGAATAAACTTTTGATTGGTGTGTGAATCCTCCCTTGGAAATGACTTCGATGAGGCTAGAACTTCGTTCCTCCTACTCCCTGAGTTTCTACCAACTTCTGTGTGGTGAAAAGTGAATGAATAAAATCGGAATTAGGGCTGGTATTTATAGCCCCGACTTTGTTACGGCGTAGCTGATTTGAGTTTCTACGCCGTAACCTTTGTAAATATGGACTACGCCGTAGCTTGATTAAGTGCTACGGGCGTAGTTTCTTCTTTAGATGCTTCTACGGCGTAGTTGCTAGGGTTGCTACGCCGTAACTTCTTCCTTGGCCTCGTTAGTTCTTCTCTGCCTCAAACCGGGGCCTCTGGAGAGTTGCTACTCCGTAGTGCCCTTTAGTGGACCTCTACGCCGTAGCCATAGAATGGGCTATGCCGTAGTCTTCATAAGCTCTTGCTACGGCGTAGGTAGATGAACCTCTACGCCGTAGTGTGTGCAGAATCCATAATTTCCACATATTTGCTCTTAAGTCCTTTCATTTCCGCATATGTTCGTTCTTTTACTCATCTTTACCCTGAAACCAAAATAGGAAGAAATAAGAGTATATATTCTTCATATGAATAGAAAAGATGAGCATTTTAGGGGGAAATTAACATTTAAATCATGGGTAAATTTGACGTCATCATGTTTAAGTGTGTTGTTGAGAATAGATTAAATTGTTTGAAATATTTGAGTGACTAAATTTAACTCATTTACAAGATGTTTGAGTAACATTAAGCCATCTATACCTATATGCAATGCAAGCATATTATAATAATCCTAACGCAAGAAATCTAGCATAAGATCTAGTTAAGTATAAACCAGAAAGCTAACTATAAACTAATAGGGCACATATGCTTAGATATACAATTAGCTAAACTTCAAATAGAAACAATCATCTAATATATTCAATTAAGAAGATAAAATCACAAAGAAGTTCACATAACACATAAAACACTTGTCGTCGTTTTGTGTATTATATACACCAATGTTTACTTAGCTCGATTTTATTTGAAAATAAAATAGTTTCCTCCCTATTCTATAATTTAATTAAGATCAATATTTTGAAAATATAAGTACTTAATTTTTAAAAAATATATCAACTAGAAATGTCCGACTTGAAGGAAAAGGTAAAATAAAAGTCTTACATTAAAACGAAACACAAATTTTTGACCACTGTATAGTATTTTGACTTTTTTACTTATTTAAGTTTGTAATGGTTAATTGTAAGTATTTTTAAATGAAAGTAGACTCAATTACCTTCAAAAATCCGGGTGGCACGACTTCCACGGAGTTACGGTTAATTTTATATGATTTTTCAAAATTTCTGAAAAACTGCGAACAGACAGGCGGACCCGTTAAATATTTAACGACACTAAGAAAAATGTCGAGTTCTAATTGTAGCTAGAACCAATCTCACCTATCAACTCCCTACTAAGTAAGATCATCTTGATCTACTTATTACATATGCTTACATAACTTACTTCTACAACTTCACATCAATACTAACTAGATTCTAATACTTCTTAGACTTGATGATAAGAAATATTCTTCTCTTGCACTTTGAGTGGTGAAGGATTGAATCACTTGAAACAAAAGCTTATAATCTTATGATCAAAGGATTTAGAAGGATGTTTAGAAAGGATTGGGACAGAAAATTTTAGTGCAGAAGGTGAGAAAAAATTGCAGAAATGAACCAGTATTTATAGGTAAAAGAATCTGACAACAACAGGAGCGTGCCAGCCCCCTTAAATGGTGGCCGGCCCCCTTAAAATTAAGGGGGCCGCCCTTACACTTAAGGGGGCCGCCCTCCTGTAACGGCCAGATTTTTGGTCCTTTACTGGTGAAAGTTTATTTGATGGAAAACTAACTGATTTTGGTTAAAAATTTGATTTCACATATTTGTTATGAATTAAACATTTTCCTAAAATTACCAAAAATGTTTTTCAAAAATATATAAAATGTTCATAACATTTTATAAACTTTGTAGTATTTAAATAGAATCCCTTTGATCATAAAATGTATTAGATATTTGTTTGTTCATACCTTAAGTGATTGTTGAAGCATACTCGAGACGTTGAGATGTCGAGAGATGTTGACGTATGCTGGCATAGATGATTTGTAATCACAAGTAACTTAAGCACTTTACGTTATGTGTTGTAACTTACATCCTTTGTCATCATCAAAACATGAAGAGGATATTTAGATTAAATATAGTAATATTTATGCCAACAGTTGTCATTCAATAGTGGGAAAGAAAAATCATACGAGTTAATATTGTCATTCAATGAGGAGTAAGTTTGGAACTGTTGGGGAGTTAATGAACGTTGGGGAGTAAAATGAAGGTCAAGTGGGAGTAAATATACGGATTTAGAAGAAAAATGCATGAAGGTCAAATGTATGGGGGTAAATACAGGGATTTAATATTGGAAAGCTGGGGAGTAAAAGTATGTGTATTAAATTTGGTTTACTTATTCCATTGAATCTATTCCTACAAAGTTGTGTATTAAATTTTGTCACCTACAAAGTATGTCTGTTCCTGTAAACAATTGAAAGCAAGTTTACTACAAAGTATATGTATTCAATTTTTTCACCTACATTACACCAAATCTATTATATGAAAGCAACTCATCTATACATTTGAACCATACGAGTAAAAACAATCCCAACACAATATCTTCAAGCTTTACACAAACAATCCCATATCATCTTCTTCATTCAACAATGTCACAAAAAACTACCAAAAACAAAACCCCAAAATCCCGACAACAACCAAACGTTCCGGTAACAAACAATCCAAATTTCAATTTACGCGGTCAATCACCCGGTCTCAATCCGATTTCAATTTAGTGTGTTTTAGTTTTTCTAATCGCAATGTATTGCTATTTATCTAAAATATTTATTGTAATGTTCTTTTAATTATTGAATGAAATTTTAATTTTAAAAAATGAATGATAAAAGCATTTTAATTGTCACAAGAAACTGTAAATGGGATTTAATTTTGGAAAGTTTTCATTCAATAGTGGGAAAGAAAAACCATACGAGTTAATATTGTCATTCAATGAGGAGTAAGTTTGGAACTGTTGGGAAGTTAATATTGGAACGTTGGGGAGTTAATGTTTTGGAACGTTGGGGAGTTAATATTTGAATGTTGGGGAGTTAATTTTTCTTTTCTATAAATTATATGAATCATATGAGTAAAAACAATCCCAAACAATTACGCTTTACACAAACAATCCCATATCATCTTCTTCATTCATTTAGCTATTCTTTTACCAACTCAAAAAATGAATTCCGAAATTTTTTTCTCTGATAATGAATTAGATGATGAGATAAATAGTTTAACTTTCGCGTTTTTACAAGACGCTGCTTCCCGTATTAATCATTTATCCGCTCCTAAAATCCCAAAAACTCCACGAGCTCCGATAGATAGAGATCGCTCACGATCGTTTAGTGAAAGCTTACTTTTCTGAAAATCCAACGTACGACGAAGAAACATTTTGTACGCATTTCAGAATGAGCCGCCAACTATTCACAACCATTGTTCGTGAATTAAGTGATACAATACCGTATTTTCGACACAGTTATGATTGTACGAGGAAGCTTGGCATTTCCCCGTTGACTAAGTGTACTTCTGCAATTCGTCAATTAGCATACGACGCCGTTCCTGATCAATTAGACGAATATCTGCAAATTGGTCGTAAAACTTCTAGTGACTGTCTTGAACATTTCTGTGATGGGGTTATGAAAATATATGGAGAGGAGTTTTTGTGAAGGCCTACACAAACCGATGTCGAATAGCTCTATGCTTTTCACGAGCAAAAACATGGGTTTCCTGGGATGTTGAGAAGCATCGATTGTACTAAATGGCCTTGGGCTCAATGCCCCAATAAGTTTCATGGTCAATTATGTAGGGGTGATTTCGGGTTAACCCCATTCATTTTATTAGAAGTTGTTGCTTCACAGGATTTATGGATTTGGCACGCATTCTTTGGTGTTGCGGGTTCGAATAACGACATCAACGTTCTACAACAATCGACTCTTTTCAACGATCTCATGGAAGGGAAGGCACCAGAGGTTCCATTTGTGGCTAACGACGTTGATTACAAATGGGGATACTATCTTGAAGACAGGATATATCCGGAATGGACTGTTCTTATTAAGACTATTTCAGAGCCGGGCGCGAATGATCACAAGCGAATAAGATATAAGCAAGCGCATGAAGCAGCAAGGAAAGATGTTGAAAGAGCTTTTGGCGTACTGAAGAAGAAGTGGACGGCAATCTCTCCCGAATATTTTCCGGAGGAAGTACATCGGGAAGATGATCCTGTACGATCGGAAGAAAGTATGTTAGATCTTATTCAAGAAATACAAGACAAGCAAACTCACCTTCATCTTAAAGCCGATTTAGTGGAACACGTTTGGCGATGCACAAATCTACAAGCGGTTTAAATTTTATTGTAATGTATTTTAATATATCTTAATTATTTATTGTAATATCTACACTACTATATAATGCATTTGAGACTATTCTATAATTAGAAAAGCTTAAAATTCAGACTTTTACTTGCTTATTATGGAAGGATTTCAAAATTAATTGGTTAAAAAGCATGTTGGTTAGGAAGCAAGTTTGTTAGGAAGCAGGTTGATTGTTCAAACTAAATTATTTTGTGTTCTAAAAAAAAAGAGAAAAAAAAAATAATTTGGCTTAACCATCTCTACTTATAAAGCATAAAGACAACTAAATGTGTAACCGAATAACTGAACCGCAAAATATAGTCACAGGTACCCGCCGCCGTATTGCGCGGGTACCGTTCTAGTTTATTTAATTATTTAATGAAATTTTAATTTAAAAAAAAATGTGGTTGTTTTTGTGGTCACCACTAGTTAACTGTGGTTGGGGTGAAGTTGTGAAGAGAGAAAGCTGATTTGACGCTGACGTGACGAGTTGCTTTTGTGGAAATAGTGTTGCCTTTTAGCATTAGTCTTCTTATGTTTCACTCCTAGTCAATTAAATCGGACTGAAAGTCAAACAAAAAATAAATGAATTCCGAATAGTTTACTTATTGAGTAGCCGGCGTCTTGGGTAGCAAACACAAGTCACACAAGTACCACACAAGCAGACAATAAACAGAGGAGAGATCAACTGAAATTTGCAAGAATTTATCTCTTGGTGAGATCGATCCATCGTTGACAAGTTTATCTGTCAGCAGCGTAAGAATCTTTTATCTCTTGATTTATTCAACTTTAGTTCTTCACTCAATATAAATAAATTCTCTAAGTTAATCTTAAGTCAACAACATTTGGTTTTTGGTTCTTATTGTATGTTTCTATAGTTGCATAAAAAGGTTATTTTCTTTACCGCTAATTATCTAGTTGCATAACCGAAACATATGACACTATCTGTTGGAACACGATTCTTTAGGGCTAATCAGATTGGAACTTTTATCTGTAAATTTCAAATTTATATGTATCACATGTTAATAGGATCTTAGAGTTGCTAAATATGTTTAGAAACTTCAACACAATTCTTCAAATACTTCAAACCAAGTTTTGGCCGAATTTATCCGAGTTAACCCGAAGTTTTGACTGAGTTTTGACCTTGTAGCTCTTAATCGCCAATTACGCAGACTTGTAACCCTTGTTTTTACAACACTGGTATCTAATGATTTTGATTTTTGGATTTTTTCACTTTCGTGCAGGGATATATTGAATCATGGATTTAAGTAAGTTAAATCGTGAGGAACTTACGCTACTTGGAGCGGGTGCTTGCACTATGGCTACTCTGCACTTTTCATCTCAACTTGCTTCACAACATCTTTATTACTGGAAAACCCCAAAGGAACAAAGAGCTATATTGATAATCATTCTTGCGGCTCCTGTTTTTGCTGTTAACTCTTTTCTGGGTGTGCTGGATATCAAAACAAGCAAGCCTTTTTTCATGCTATTGAATTCGATTAAGGAATGCTACGAGGCTTTGGTATGGTTATTTTTTGTATTTTATTTTTTCCTTTTTGTCCGTTAAGTTATACATAGATTCTGTAATATTAATATCGAATTTCCAATTTCAGGTCATAGCTACATTTCTGTCTTTGCTGTACACCTATTTGAATATATCTGTGGGCCAAAATATCGTTCCTGATGAGATCAAGGGAAAAGAAATACACCATTCATTCCCAATGACCCTTTTCCAAGTGAGTTTTCTTTGTTGTTGCCTTTTAATACGGTAGAACCGTAGAATCATATGCTTTTGTCATTGTTTCTTGTTGTATTATATTGCTATACCTGTTTTCATTTCTGTTATGTAGCGTGCACCTGTTCTTTTGGTAGGTCATATATATGTTTTATTTTTGCTAGAGATGTCTAAACGGGGGTGTCGAGGGGGGTTGGGTAATGGTTCAAAAGCGGTCCGGGTTTATTGACTATTTTTTTACATTTAGTAAATAAATAATCAGCGTAAATATAGTTCCAGAATAAAACAATTTTAGAGGTTGTAATTTGACCCATTTGAATGCAACTTAGACTATTTCGACCAGTTATCAAGAAAGTACAACTCTAATATTATCTATTTGCTGTTGCCTTCATAAAAATACCTAAATATCATGCATTTGACTTCTCAATGGTTATGAGTGTGCTAATTTGTGAATCTTGAGAGATGTATTTTGACTTCCAAAGTTAAGATCCTTACTTTCATATCCAAAAGTTATGACTTTTTGTAGCATCTATACTTTCTCTTATATATACACAGTTTCAACAACTTCCATCATCTCATTCTTACAAGATGTAGTTCTTTTTTGAATATTCATTTTTCGTCATAAAGATGATGCTATGAAAAACAAAATACATAGAATTCGTTATTTTGTTAAAAACATTACAACAATCCTGAAAGTGACATTGCTGCATGTTTATCTGTGATTCAATGTCCAACTGCAACAGAGGTGGCAAGATTGTCTCTCGGATGAGTTTGGTAATGGATCAAATGCGCCATTTTAGTAGTTTTGAGATTAAAATTGACGCACAAAGACTTTTTGATCCATTCTGTAATTTTTTTAGAAATTAGGGCATTAATAACAATTAAGAAGACTATATTATTACAATATGTAAAGTTTAAATCGGTGAATATGCTTTAGGAGGTATTAATATTAGGGGTGGTAATCGAGTTGTGTTCGTGTTAACCTATTCGGGTTCGCGTGTTGGCGGGTTAGTATAACCTCTACCCAAACACGACCCATTTATTAATCGTGTCAAGAAACTCAACCCTAACCCGCACCTGCATAACACGTGTAACCCATTTTTGACCCGTTTAACCTATTTAAACAAATAGGTCAAGTAGTGAATAAGGTTGTTGGTTTGTTGATTTAACTAAATTTAAATGCCAAAATGTTATAAGGATTTAAAATATGATAAAAATAACAGACAAATAACTATACGACAATTTTCTCAGTTAATAAGCGTCAATTTATATGATGTAAGAGGTATAATCGTAATTCAATCGTATTAAGTTTATATCAGAATACATTTAATCCACATCCAACATAAAAAGGCATGTTATGTATTTAATTTTTAGAGTCTTATATAGTTAAACGGGTTCACGGGTTGACCTGTTTAATATTTACTCAACCCAAACACGACCCATTTATTAAACGGGTTAGACGGGTTGACCTGTTTTTAACCCAAACCTGTTTATCCTCAACCCAAACCTGGTTAACTTCGTGTCAGGTTCGTGTCGTTTATCGTGTCGTGTCGATAATTGCCACCCCTAGGTAATATGCATATTAATTGACGTCGGGTAATTTTCAACCCGTTTGACCGATTCCTCTCTTCCAGCTAAACTTTTTGATTTGACCTGACTTGTTTGAAATAAAGAAAGCGCATCCTAGATCATCCCAGTTATAAGTGACAGGTTGTAACTGGCACCACCATTGTAGATGTTAGATATTATGACATGTCTCAATAACTATGTTCTTGTTTCCTTGCAGCCTCGTATCGCTCACCTGAATCACCAAACACTTAAGCTTCTGAACTACTGGATTTGGCAGTTCGTGGTCATACGTCCCACATGCTCATTTCTAATGATGGGTTTGCAGTTACTTGGAATGTATCCAACGTGGGTCAGCTGGATCTTCACTATCATACTTTCCATATCTATCTATGTGGCTATGTATTCTTTAGTAGTCTTTTACCATACTTTTGCAAAGGAATTGGAGCCACACAAACCACTAGCCAAGTTCTTATGCCTAAATGGGATTGTCTTCTTCTGTTTTGGGCAGGTAAAGTATCTTCAACAACTCTCGTAGTAATAAAAATTTATAATTATTGTCACTTGCAGATGTGGGTAGTAGTTGACCATTTCTCTAATATTATAAATGCTAGACATAGACTATTCTTGTCTAATTTCGTTTTACAATGGTTCAGTTTTGAGTTAAAAAGTAACCTAGTAGACCTCATAATTCAAAAATGTACATTTTATCTTGGAATATAGGGAGTACAACTAATTGAAACAACAAGTACATATTGTTTGAAAGTCAAGACACTCACCTATTAAACGTTACTTTAAGAAGAATAATCAGCATTGCAAATTTTTATGACTTTCTATATTATTGTCTCCAATAGGTCAAAATTGTTTTAAACTTTTAAGGAAAATGTAACTCGTGAAACGGGTCATATGAGTCAAAGTAGGCACCCAAAGCGTATATAAATGCTTACAGCTTTCAATCTCCCTTTATATGCTAAAAAATTATTCTTTAAAGTAGTGTAGTTTTGTAGCCGTATACTCCGTAGTTTATTTATTTATTTATTTATTTTTATTTTATTTTTTTTTTATTTCTTTTTTAATTATTGTTATGAATATTATTTTTTATTTTTATATGGGAAATTATTCATACACCTATGCCACCTATCTCACACCATCTCACAAATATCCCAATGAGGCTTGAATCCAAACGTCTTAGTTGATGGGCCACTCACATACAGCTAGGCCAAAGCCCTTGGGTATTTTACTTAAGTTTAGAAAGTTGGAGAATAGGTGTAGGCGGTTTAACATAACCACCCTGTATTAAAAGAATTGCCTATTTCACCACCTCAAAGTGATCAAACATTATTATCTTTTCTACTTCTCTATTTTCAGGTCCTCTTTAAATGACAAAATTCATAATCTTGAACTTTATGTTGCTAGTGTATTCTGTATTCATGAAATATATCAATGAGTGACTCTTTTATAACCATCTCTATGACTTTATTCAGGGAGTTTTCATCGACATCTTAACGAAAGTGGGTGTTATAAAATCACATCATTTCTGGCTGGATGTGGAGCACGTTGAGGAAGCGATTAGGAATGTCCTTATATGTGTGGAAATGCTTTTATTTTCCGTTTTTCAGCAATATGCATTTCACGTTCAACCATATAGTGGAGCTGTCCAATTGATGCTGCAGAAGGGGAAAAAGAATGAAGTAATGCAACACTAGTAAAAAGTACCCATATTTCATCTTAATAATTTTGCTGTTGTAGAAAATTATAAGTTAGTGTTGTATTATGTTTTACATTGATCTGTTTCAGGCCATTGTATTATTCTCTTAAACATTTTTAGGCCGTTACTAATACACAAGCTTTCTACAGATCGCTCTCTTCCCAATTTTCCTTTTTNTTTTTTTTTTTTTTCACGATGATGTGAAGTGCCGTCATTGCGCAGTTAGGCAGATTTGATAACGAGAAAGCCTGGTACTTTTAGCTCGGATCAAAACTGGTCGGTTTGGGTCAAACAACACATATGTTTATGGATCTTTTACAATGTCCGTGATAACTGATTTTTTAAATATATTTACACATATCAAATTTGTATAATCATAAAGGAATATTAATTATTTAATTTCCAGTGTGCACAGGTGTTAACTTAAGATTTGATAATAACATAGTAAGCAATAGATTGATGTAGGCTTCTTAAAATTTTGGTACGTGTGAAACCAAAATAATTTGAGATTAAGATGGAAAAGTATTTTTGCACTTATGTCTCTGAACATTGAACGTTAACGTTTAGTTGAAAGAAACACATTCGTTTTCTTTTGAATTATGCTATTTTGCATAAAACAAGAAGAATATATATTGCATTCAAATCCAAAATGCAAATATAGAAAATGCAAATATATTTTTTTTCTTCCTTGTAACCCAAACCCCTCAGTTTCTGCAAAATAGAAAAGCCAATATCATATTGACCGCGTCTTTTAAGGCCTGTTTGGTTTAAGCCTTTTAGATTCAAGGAATGGTTTATTTTGGTACAAAACTTTTCATGGAGGGTGAAACTTGAACATTATATCAAACTAAAAGGGCATTAATGGTAACACTCACATGCTCTTTACCCTTTTTATGACCGTTACATTGTCCCCATTCCCCACTTTATCAAACACAAACTCAAAAATAAAAACATAAACAGTAGACCAAATTTGAGAATCAAACTCTTATAAAACCAAAATGGCTCCTTCGTTTCTAAAATTTATGTTGTTCGCCGCCGCGGTCATTGCATCGATGGCTATCGTGGTTCCATTAGTGTTAGATTATCTCCCAGTTTTCCAATCCTGTCTAACTCCATCATATCTTTACCTCCTAATCAACGTTATAATCCTCACTATAGCCGCTATGTCACGTTTTAGCTTTCGCAACAATCACGAGATTCAATCTCTATCTCAATCTCAGCCATTGGTTGATAGCAATCCGACCACATTAGCAAATAATCTTCTAGGGGGTTTTAAGGAGCCTCCTGTTGTAGATGTGAAGAATGTTTTTGATGAATTTTTCATCTCGAATTCGTCGGACCAGATGATAAACTCTCCTCCAGTCGCGGAAAATGTGGCTGAAAAACCGCTTGCTACTTCTCGATTTGCGCTACAAAAGCATGTTAAAGCTAGTCCAGATGGTAACATTTCTCATTCATTTTATTTATTTCGATAAGTTGTAAAGTAATCGATTTTTTTTTTTTTTTTTTTTTGGTAAAGGGTTACATCGGTAAGATATTAATCACAGAAAGTTAAGTAAAATGGAATGTGGCTGAAATACAACATTAATCTCAAGCAAAACGCTTGAACGACCACTAAATCGTTTGTGGCATGCCACATAACGAAAACAGCAATAGCTAATTAGCTATAAAATAAACATTATTATATTGGATGTTAAAAAAGACACTATTTCAGTAAATTGGAAATTCATCATCTTAATAATGTTGCGACCTTATTAAGTACTTATTTTATTTAACATCATCAAAAGTTGTGGTTTCTTTGCTTTTTTTCTATAGTTAATTAGTTTTTGTACAAGTTTTTTGCAATTTTTATGGTTTCAGTTATTTAAAGTTTATTTAAAAATCTCTTTGATGTAATTCAAAATTTATACATTTATTGCTTATTAATTGGTTGGCATTAATATTTTGAGAATTACAATAATATAAAATAACTACTTTTTTCAAAATTGGAAACTGTAACGGCTATATTTTACTTTCTATGGTTCTAATAAAAGCCTGACAACGATTGTATGTGTAGGTATTAATGTTAAGGCTTTAAAGGTAGCAAAACCAAAGAAGCACGAGACATTTGATAACACGTGGAAGACCATAACCAATGGTCGTCATGTGCCGCTCACGAGACACCTTAGAAAATCGGAGACCTTTGAGAACCGTCACTCTGGAGGAGGGTACCTTAGCAATGCGATGGCGGAAAATATGAAGAAAAAGGTTGTGAAAAAATCGACGACACTTAAAGACCGAACAAACGACGACAAGGAAAACCATTGTCCTCCACCGCAGATGTTGGCGTCCCCAGCGTCGAGTGGGAAAGCAAAGAAAGAAGGGTCGCTGAGTCACGACGAGTTGAACCGGCGAGTTGAAGCGTTTATTAAAAAGTTTAATGACGAAATGAGACAAGATTCCATGAAGCAATACAAAGAGATCACAAAAGTTAATTAAATGCAATATGTATGTTATGCAATAGAGGTTGCATTTTATGTTGGGTTTGATTGTTAGTCAACCCGTGAGAAGTGAATTTGTGTTTTTACCTACCAATTAATGTTGGGTTTTGAATTTACAATCATAAGGGCATCAACTATAATTTAATCATGTCGTTAACTCATAAACCTATTTTCACTACACGTAAACTTCTTAAAACTTTATAAACATCAAAAAAACCTCAAATGCATTAAACTGTGAAAATGTTCAAGATATTAGACCTTTTGATGTCTTGTAAGCATGAAATAGATTTCTAATATGGTGAAAAAAAGTTTAGGCCTCTTCATCATTTTATAAACATTTTTGTAATACCAAACTTTAGTTGATTGAATGTATAAACAAAATTTATTTACTCGTCTGGTTGTTTAGAAGTTAATTTCGATTATCATTAAATTGAGTCATTAACGTAGTTATAATAATGTTATACATACCAGACGCAATTATTGATCCCACTAAGATGTATATACCCTTTCAAACTTTAAGATAAAAATCTTTAAGAAGCCCGGGTAAAATGGCTGTTAGCTTGAGCCACAGCCTTCAGCACGAGCCTTTGACACAACAACCCTGATACGCCTGGGCCAAGCCCATGACTTATTTAGGTCTTAAGGTTTACTTTGTCTTATAAATACTCTTGTAAGCATTTATTATAATCAATCGATCAAAGTTTAAGATAAACAATCTCTGGTTCTTTTCTTCTATTTTCTGACGGAGCCGGCACACGCTTGAAGTGGTGCCTTATCCCGATACAACCCCTAACCGGGTCGTATCAATTGGTGCTTTCATTGAGAGCTCTCGTTGAGGGGGTTTTTGATTAGGGTTCCAATCAAAAAAAAAATAAAAAATAAAAAAAAATAAAAAAAAAAAAGAAAAAAAAAAACTGTTCATCGCACTGTTCATCGGAGTACTGTTCATATGGTACTGTTCATCACGGGTACTATTCATTGGGAAAAAAAATATTTTTTTTATTTATTAATCGCTGCAATATTATTCATGCAATCAGGCGGCAGCAACCAGGACGCGGAATACGCACTCTCTAAGCTCTTGCAAATGAGTACGGTGGCCGAATATGAGATTGAGTTTGTGGTACTTGCAAATCGAGTAAGACAGATCTCTGAATCTTTACTTATATCGTTTTATATCTCCGGACTTAAACTGGATCTACAATGTTTACTCTTACGGTCAAATCCCAAAACTCTAGACGAAACTTTTTCATTGTCCCGTGCGGCGAAAACACGCTTCGCGAACCTAGATATTTGGGAATTTTTGAGGTCCAATCCTTTAACTTTGGGAGAAGACTTCTTCAAAGCTAGTATCACCGAGGTTCGTTTTGAGAAAATTGTAAAGGAAGAGAAAGAGCATATCGTTGAAAAGAAAATAGATGGCATTCTACCATTAGAGGGTGAATTTGCTTCACCTAAGGCTGAAGGGGTATTGAATGCTGATGAGTATATTGGAGTTGAAGAGGTTGTGGGTGGTGGCGAAGCGCTTAAGATTGGCGAGGATGATTTGAATAGAGTGATATCGACACTTAAGGATGGAGGTGGTGAATTTGATAGTCGTTTGGATGAAATAAATTTGAATTTAAGAGAGGAATTAGCGGACTCTCAATCTGCATATTCTTCGTATCACCTTGAGGGAAATGTGATTTTTGAAGGAGTGGAGTGTTATGGCATGGGTGGCGGAAGACGCAAGAATGGTGTTGTGTTACGTCCAAGGCAAAGGAATACGAAAGAAGNGGATGGAGGTGGTGAATTTGATAGTCGTTTGGATGAAATAAATTTGAATTTAAGAGAGGAATTAGCGGACTCTCAATCTGCATATTCTTCGTATCACCTTGAGGGAAATGTGATTTTTGAAGGAGTGGAGTGTTATGGCATGGGTGGCGGAAGACGCAAGAATGGTGTTGTGTTACGTCCAAGGCAAAGGAATACGAAAGAAGAAAAAGGCGAAGGTTGCAATTCAAAGAAGATTATGGGATCCCGGATTATGCCAATGTTGCAGGATGACGGACTGCCCAAACGTATGGCATAAAGATTATGTCATATAATCTATCTTTATTTACGTATATTTGTTTAGTTTCATGTTTATTTAGGAAAGTCAATTAAGAATGTTTTAAGACAACACCTTGAGGGCAAGGTGGTTTTGAAGGAGTGGGGAATGATACGCCTGGGCCAAGCCCATGGCTTATTTAGGTCTTAGGGTTTACTTTGTCTTATAAATACTCTTGTAAGCATTTATTATAATCAATCGATCAAAGTTTAAGATAAACAATCTCTGGTTCTTTTCTTCTATTTTCTGACGGAGCCAGCACACGCTTGAAGTGGTGCCCTATCCCGATACAACCCCTAACCGGGTCGTATCAAACCCACACCGGGTTGGGCTGGTAGGGCCTGGCCCCGTGGCCACCGGCTCACGCCGAGCAACTTTTTTTTTTTTTTGTTTGTTTTGGTGGGTTTCTTTCTTTTTAGTTTGTGTTTGTGATATGTTTGTCTGGTAGTGTGGTACTGTTGTTTTTTTTTTCGGGTTTGTTTTGAGGGGGGTTTAAGGAAGAAGANAAAAAAACACAAAAAAAAAACAAAAAAACAAATAAATAAATAAAAAAAAAATAAAAATAAAAAATAAAAAAATCCGAACGGCACCAAAAAAACTGGTGTTATGCTAGGGAGGGAGGTTTTGATGCCATAGCCAAATGTGGTGCCATAGGAAAAAGGTGCTGATTTGGCATCACTTTTTTCATGACACTACCTACGGCACCAAACGATACCTAGCCCTCTAAGAGTATGAGTCACAGATCATAATAAAAATCATAAGAAAACATCATAATAAGTGAGTCACAAGATGTTGACAGGAAACATGATTTCAAAAGCGCTAATGACATAATGTACAAAGAACAAGATCCACGAAAGCTAATGACAGAAAATTTAGATAGGGGTAAACAAAGTAGCCAATCCTCTATCCACGAGAATCTGCATCTTATCGTATACCATCAAGGACTTTAAATGGCACTTATAAGTCCCTTTGCCTCTCGCCAAGACTTCACCATCTGAATCAATGATCCCTCCCTTCGTTGAGTCACTTGTTCTCGAACCAGGCTCCAAGATCACTGCCTTCACCTGTTTAGAAATTTTAATCATCAAATAACACAAAATGTGTGTACTCACAAACTCCTTTCCGTGTGTAGTTTAGCATATGACTTGCTGATACATCAAAGCGGCTCACCTATTTAGGCTATGTTTGGCACAAAGCTTTTTGGAGCTTTTTTGGGCAATGAGCGGTGAAAAATGAGCTTTTTGATTTTTAGTGTTCGTTTGGCATGAGAGCTGTGGGCTTTGCTATTTTTTAGGAAAGCTCATTTTCCCAATGCTTCTTTATGAAGCTGTGAGCTTTTTTGGCTACTGCTCACAGCTACTGGTCACAGCTCACTGCTACTGCTCACAGCTACTTTTGCCAAACATAGCCTTAATATCCCAAAAGTTTTCCTCTTCTGCTTTAGAAAGTTAGAGTTTCAAACAAAGTAATTTTCAAATTAAACGAACACAGAGATCTTTATAGATTTGTGTGTGTTTCCAGTTTAGTACCTAATTTTAAAAAAAGAGATCGCCTATTTTAAAATACTTTACTAATAGGCCAATCACTTAAAGCTTAATGCTAAAATCAGCATGATTGAGATCTTGCAGTGGTACAAACGCACATATAATCGAAAGTCACAAATGTATTTTAAACAGCTTAAAACATCCTAAATAAATTTAGAGTAAATTGAATTTTTGGTCCTTGTGGTTTGGTTAAATTGCAGGTATGGTCCCTATCTTTTCAAAAGTGCAGCGATAGTCCCCTTTTGAAGTTTGGATTGCATTTTTGGTCCCCGATCAATTTGAAATGACCAAATTACCCTTGTCATCTTATGAAGAAGAGAAATGGTATTTTAGTCATTTAACTTTGTCCAGGGATCAAATATGCAATCCAAACTTCAAAATGCAGACTATCGCTGCACTTTGGAAATGATAAGGACCAAACCTGTAATTTAGCCAAACACAGGGACCAAAAATGCAACTTACTCATAAATTTATTCAAAAAATTAAAATATTATTGAAATAAGAAAACTTTCATCGCTCATAAACATACTTGATACCTAATTATTCATAAAATTATTTTCAAATACTTTCCAAAAACTTTGACAAAAAGTGATCCGGGTCGACCCAACCAATCAGACCCGTTAGCCAACATGACACTTCTAGCAAAGAAGCATAGTCCTGACATTCTTTGAAAATTCCATATGATTATATGTAAGTAATAAATGGAGTGATAGATTACTAAGATGCACTCACCTTGATATACAACACGTGTGGCGATCTTACATAATTCCCATTGCTCATTTCAGACATCAAGGATAGCAAGGCTAACTTTGGGCATTCCCGCATTAGAATTAGATCTAAATAACCATCATCAAACTACACACCAAACAAGTAAAGAGTAAGCTTTAATCATTTTTATTTATCAGAGTACCAAATATTCCCTCTAGATCATTTAAAAGACAAATGATAAGTACAAAAGTGTTTCTAATCTTTAATGTTACCCAAGAACCAAAGCTCCAAGAAACTTAAGTTCTAATCTTCATATTTGTATACAGACGAGGTGGATCACCCGCGCGTTGCCGCGGAATGTTTAGCCAAAGTAGTAGTTAGTGTGTTTAACGACCGTTAGTTATAAGGACTAAATCTGCAACGTACTTAATGACCGTTAGTTATAAGGACAAAATTTGTAACGTACTTAACGACCGTTAGCACTGTAGATAAGGACTTAATTTGCAACGGCAGTGTAAGACGAAGGACCAAACGGAATTNAAAAAAAATGCTACAGTACTTAACGGCCGTTAAGTACCTAACGACCGTTAGTTACTGTTTGTGAGTGTATTCACTGTAGCATCTTGCTACAGTGTTTTGGGGGAAAGTTCCCTATAAATGTTATATAGGATAATAATAATGGTATATAAAGTTTACTTAAACTCTCTAGCTTTAGCAAGAAACAAATTTATAAAATAGTAAATTGCAAAAATCATCCCTGTGGTTTGGCAAAATAGCGGGTTTCGTCCCTAATCTTTCGAAAGTGCAGGCACCGTCCCTGTGAGGAACTTTGGGTTATAGTTTTCGTCCCTGGATTGCAGTTTTTGACAAGGCCATTTTAGTCATTTTACTTTGGACAGGAACGAAAATAGCAACCCAAAGTTTTTCACAGGGACGGTGACTGCACTTTTGAAAGGTTAGGGACGAAACCTACAATTTGAGCAAACCACAAGGACGATTTTTGCAATTTACCCTTTAAAAAATGTTAGATTATTTATTTATTTTTTTAAACATATCTTCCCTTAATGCTAGTATCAATTTACAAACAAACTACTACTCATTACTATTCATCTCAAAATTTTCAATTTTAACCTTATACTCTTACACAATTTTAACTAGGGATGGCAATTTGTGCCAAAAAAAAAATGGCTAATTTTGGCAAATTTGTAAAAGATTACGGCACATTTACCCCTCCTTTTTTTGAAATGGGCATATATTGCCCACTTAAAAGTTAGATGGGCACAAACGGGCACATATTTTCTCTCAATTGGAGAATATTACAATTGTTTTTAAAGAAAAACTTATAGATGTAATGCAAAGTTTTAACCGACTTTGATCCCCTCTAAATTAATATATACCAATTTCTTATCCCTAAGTCACTTAGCTTTTACGTTTGATCAAAACCCAACTCCCAAGGAAAAGTTTCGGTATTCTTCTTGTTGCTTCTGTTCAACTTTAACCAAGGTCCAAGGTGTGTGGTTTGTGATTCCTATTCCATTCGAGCTATACTAATTATGTATAACCTGTCCTAGTTGTTTTATTTTCTTAAAACTATAATAAGCATGCATGAACTTGTAAACTATATTTAAAATCAATCTAACTAAGTTACTTATATGTATGCGTGTGACATAAATAGCAAAACATGAAATCTTAGTTCCTGGTTTTCGAATTAAATAGAAACAAG
>LBNU01016825.1:2971-17684 GCA_014162995.1 Artemisia annua | reverse complement strand
GAAGGCAAGGGTGGTGGATTTGTTGATCTTGGTGGAAGATCCTCAAGGTCCTCTAGAAAAGGATGTGGTGATGTTGGTGGAGTCCCAAATAGCTCCATTGGTTCAAGCTTAGGTGATTTGGGTGGTGATGGAGACTTGGATGGTTGAGTTGGAGCCGGTGGCGGACTTGGATCAATGGGTGTCTTAGTTGGTGGTGGAGTGGTGATAACATGGTTGAACTTTGGTGATGGTGTGGGAGTTGCAAGATTTAAGAAGTTTTCATCTTTGATGGGTGAGGAGATGATAAGTGGTGATTCATCCGAAAATGAGGAGCTTAGATTGATGGTAGTGTTGCAACAAATTGTTGGTTTAGAAAGTTAGAATCAGAAATTAAGATAATGATGGTGTGATTTGGAAGTATTCTAAGATGGTCAAATTTATAGAGTTGAAGAAATGTGGAAAGGAGTGTTTGGATTTGATGTTCTACCATACAAAAATTGAGATTTCTAATGATTTGGAAGAGTTATGAAGGTTGTTAAATCATTAGAAGCCAATCCAATGAGAATGGTGGAGTAAGAAGACCAAGATATGCACTAAATGTTTAGTGGTCATGTCAAAGTGATTTGGATCAGATGTCCCACGGATTCCAAAGAACCTTTTAGTGGGTTCCTTGCCTTATGGAGAAAGGTTCCCTGAGTTAGTTATGGTTTGATTTGATTTTTGGCGGGAAATGGGTTCCTATTGGTTCTAGAGAATGAGAATGATCCTAATGCAGTTATGAACTAATAAGAGATGAGATTCTAACTAAAAAGGATGATTTGAAGTTGTGTGGAAGTTGGAATTTTGAAAAATTGAAAAATTTTTGCAGGTCACTGGCGGAACCAAACGAACACAAGGGCGGAACCCTGTTTTTTGGTTCCGCCAGTTCCGCCAAGCCAAAAAACTGGACAGAACAGTAATTTGAAGGTCGAGATGAATTCCAAATTTTCCGAAAATTCCCAAAACATAAACTTAAATATAGACCTGATTAGGAAATGCAAAAATTGGATATGGAAACACTCTTACCGTTAGACTTTGACCGGGGGCTAGCGAATTTCACTATACTTAGTGAAATTTTCCATAGACTTGAAAATTTGACAAAATACCAAATGTTGTCATCCTGCATAATTGTTAGTACAAACATGTTCTAAACATAACCAAATATCCCTACGAATACATAAATCCATAAAACAAAGTGTTAAACATCCAAATTGTTCAAATGACACCTAGTGCCAAACACTCCCTACACTCGCTCTCCTTGGCGATCCATCTTCTTGTTGAGCTTACCAAGGAACTTCCCAAGACATTTGAACATCCCCTTAGTTTGCTTGTACTCCTCGGACTCATTTGGAAAATTTTGGAAGTTGTGAAAGGTATTCAAGAGGTAGGAGCCTAGAGTTGGGTAACCCGTCATCTTCACTCATTGATGATGACGATGATGAAGTAGGAGGATGAGGGTGTTTCCTTTGGGCTTTGGAGACTCTCTTATCATTAAGTGGTACAAACGTATGTGGGATGAGAGAGTAGTCTAGGCGAAGGCCTCTTGGGGTCGGAGGAATTGGAGCAATGTGTCTAAAGAGACGTGTTAGGAGCATTCCATAGGGCATAGTCGTGGTGCCTTGCACGGGAATGTCGGCCATCCTTTTGGCCATGTAGTAAGCCAAGTTGAAGGGTTGCTGGGTGGACAAAGAGTTGAGCATGTAGCAAAGGCAAACATTGATGTGATCCCTATTTCCTATGGTGCTAATGACATTGGCTCTAAGGAGTTCTTCCCATTTCTTGAATTGAGGCTTGAGTTCATTGAGTTCCATACCATGGGGGTCCTTGTTGACCTCATTTTCGGAACGGGTTCTCCTAGTGTCAGAGGTCCTAACAAAGAGATGATCACGAAGTACATCCTTGGACACAAGAGGAGTATCATAGGGATGGATGCGATCCATGAGTGTGTCAAGAGTTGTGAGTGAGTGTTTGTCGGTGTAGATGCAAGTACCATGATTTGGAACACCTAGGATTTGAGCAAATTCATTGAGAGTGATGTTGATTTGGTGACTACTAACCATGAAGTTTAGAGACATGTAACCATAATCATCGGAAGAAAGAGTGACGGATGCATAGAACTCTAGAATGAACCTAGGACAAATAGGCTCGTCGATTTCCAGGAGACAAGCTAAAAATGTTGATAGTGGCAAGTTCCCTACAAAGATTTGTTCCTTCTAGGAAGGATGGGTCAATGGTTCTACCCTCGTGGACATAGTGTTTTTCTAAGGCTTTGAAAACATTGACTTAATTGGGAGTAAGACCTTTGGTTTTGTGGTGTTTGGGTAGGTAGTGAATGGTGTCCTTGTGGTAATAATGAGTTGCGGGAGGCATGATGATCCCTAGAAACACAAAATTTCACATTTTAGTCTAAGTTAACGATTATTGCAATGTGGATGTTCTAGTGTGTGTCTATATGCAAACAATGTGGAGGTGCGGTTATCTTGACTCATTTTGATGCTTAAAAACGTTTTATAATGCAAGTTTTTGTTATGAAACAAAAGATAACCCAAACGCTCCTAATTCAATATAGCTTCGTTTGAATGTACCCGAAAATACATATTAGTTATGTGTTCCCTTTAGCATTTAAGAGACATTATGCACGTGATGTTTTGAAAGTAACGTTTTGATTTTGTATTCACAATGTGAGATAAAAAAATATTTGTCCTATTTGTGAGAATTCATTTTTGCAAAAATTTGGCATGGGGCCTTTTAGTAAACATGTTAATATCTTATAAGGATGCAATTCCTAACTATGAGAAACATAATTAGTTTAGTTTTACAACTAATGTTCTATATGAATTTCTCAAGTTAATGCATAACCCCACGTTTTTCTTTCTGTGCATAAATAGAAATCCTAGACGCATATCAGGAGTGTAATTATGTTTAGAATACTTAAAATGATGATTAGAGAGCAAGGAGGATGATGGAAGGACCAAAATTTCGTGTGTGGATGAGTAGTGAAGTGAATAGTAACTGTTTTGAAGTGGTGGTATGGGATAAGGAGTGTTTAGTTTAATATAAAATAAGAAAAAGTGCCTGCAGGTTGGAGGATACGGCGGAACCAAAAATGGGGTTTCGCCCGTTATGGCCGAAGGTTCCGCCAGATCAGCAGGGGAAAAAAATGTTTTGATTTGTTTTGATTTTTGTGATTGGTATGTGTTAAATTACACATACCTTTTACCTAATATAACGGACTAATAAGACCAAAAACCGACCAAAAATGCCAAATATATGTTGTTTTTGTGTTTGTGATTGTGCAGGTACGGATATTTTGAAAAGTGGACAAAAATCAAAGAAAACCCGACAAAATGAGCACGAGATTGGAAGAGCACAGAATTACGGGATCAACGATAATTTTAATGGGAGCATTGAGGCAAAAGACGAAAAATAAAAAGACTAAATGAAGCCCGATCAAAGATTATTATGTTGGTTTTAATTATGTGATTCGAAACCCAAGTGAGGAGTAGCCCAACATGGCCATCGAATAAATGTTGAAATGAAGGTCCAACATGAAGAGTAATCAATTTGAATTTAATGAAAAGACCAAGTGAGATATCATATTTGCAATACACACTTGCAAATTGAAGACAATTAAATGCAGGAAATTGAAGGCAATTAAATATTCTTTAAGTCCATTAAAGATTTGTAAAAGGAGTAAAATGAAGAAATGCAAATGGTAACTGCTCCAACATCACTCCCTCACGTGACTTTTAAATGAATTCATATTGCCATCCTCATGTGGGTCTAGCCTCATTTCATCCAAGGTTATGGTATTTTTAAAGAATCAAATTGAGTGGCCTTTCTTCAAGGTGAAGACAAATTAAAAGAAAGGCGTGGGCATGCTCTGCTATCCTTGCATACATAAGAAATGAGCCACATGAAAGAAGCCCACGTGATGCTATTGGGGTAAACAACAAGACAGAAAAATAAAATGGTTTAACATCTCATATGGCTAGCGCTTGAACTACACGCTCGCCTAAATTAATTCAACCAGCGAGTAAGCTACTACCTGCCTCCACTCTTACACGCTATTAACTGCTTCAGCCTATCAAGCCGTGCCACGTGTACACGGTTTATAAACGTCCAGGTTCATCACTGAGCTGTCATACGAAATGAGAATGTTCAAGAATCCCCATGAGGCTATAAATGCAAGCGATGGATCCGAGATTTGAATCATTAGATAGGAGTAGCAGTAGGATATTTTCACACACATTTTGTAGTTTATTTACTAGTAGTAATAATAGTTTTTGTTAAGAGTAGTTTGTAGCTTTTATTAAACACTTTGTAATATTTAGCTTATTCTACTAGCTTATTTTAAGTGCTTTTCTTGTATCAACTTTTGACTTATTTTTTAAAGAAGATGATTATTACTGATCCAACATAGCTTTTTCTACCTCTTCTCCTCATTTCTTTCTTTAATTTTCTTTCTTCTAAAAATCCGTTTTATGTATATAGCTTTTTATAGTTTACTTAGATCTAGCTTTTTAATAAATACACTTTTACTACTTTGTTTTAAAATGCTTTTATAAACTTAGATCTATTATTTGTTTTACAAATTACTTTATAAAAAACCAAAAATATTTGATTTTTATTAGTTTTTCATTTATTAAAAGTCATCCATTAGTTTATTTTAATAGATCTAGTAGTTTTAATACTAAATTCTTAAAAAGTTTGCACCTTTATTTAGTTTTTGTTATAAAAATAGGTTATTCTCTTAGATCTAGTAGGTTTTTATCATAAAGTTTTAAACTTTTAGCTTTTTATTAGGTTTTTAATAATAAAGTTGGTAGCTTTCTCAACCAATAAGCTCTTCCATAGCTTATTTGGCCATTATTAATGTTTAATACTAATAAAGTCTTGATTTTTCTTTGTTTCTCATCATTTCTACCGCTAAGGCCGGAGCTTAAGGGTCTTATAAGCTAGTTTATCAATAAAGTTCATTACTTTTTAGTCTTAATAAGCTAATTAGTTAATAAAGTCACAAACTTTATTAATTAGTTAGTTTTATTAAAGCTTTTAAAGAATTAAACTTTATGGTTTGTTTAGTTTATAAGATCGGGTGGTTAAATTCGTCTCATCTCTTAGATCGGGTTCTATTTTCTCATCCTTTTCGCTTTTAGATAATTAAGTTTATTAATATGTTTATATTTGTTGAAATATTTGTGTTTATTAGTTTAATTAATATGAGTAGTGAGTAGATAGTTATTATGCTTGTTGAGTAGATTGTTCCGTGAATTAATTGTGGTTTTATAAAAAGTTAGACAAAATATTGGTTAGTAATTTTAAATTACTTGGATCTAAGTTTTGGTTGTTTAAACGGGCAAAAGCCGTGAAAATAATTGGGTTTTAATCTAGATATCGATATCTCTTTATGAAATTCTTTTTAAACCAACGTTGGGAGAGAATAATTATTTGTAAAAGATATTGATTCATCAATAGAGGACCTAATTGAAATAATAAACCACATTTAAGGATCGTGATAATTTGCTTAACAAGTATATCCTTTTACCGTTTATCTCTTATTTGCTTGCTTAATATAGTCTAGTTTGCAATTTTTAGCTTTTATCGTTAATTTTATATTTTTAAGCTTGCCACTAGATTTATTATCATTACTTAGTTGCCTTTAGATTTATATGTTTATTTAGTTGCCTTTAAATTCCCGTAAATGCTCGTTTTTAGATTAGATTGCGTTTTAGGTTATTTGAACTTTACGTGCTTGTCTTATATGCTTTATTATTGTTTTCTAGTTTATGTTTGCTATCGTAGTTATAAAATTCAAATATATATTTTATCCTTTCACTATTCACTACACAATCACGACTCGAACCGAAATTCCATTCATACCTTCGTTGGGACCACGACCCGGGGAAATACTTTCCTAAGTGTTCCTTCGGAAAAACTTACATATTACAATTGACTCTCGTCAATTTCATGGAGCCGCTGCCGGGGAGGGTTTGAAGTGAGTTTTTGATTCTTGTTCGTTGATTTGTGTTTTGTAAATATTTTCTCACTATTTTTATAAAAACCAAAAAAAATTACAAAAAAATAAAAAATAATAATAAAAAATAAAAAACACACAACAAAAAAAATACTATCTTTTCAGAATTTGTTTTTCTTTTGATTTCCATTTTTCTAATCACAAAAACACCAAAAATATTTTCCTTTTCAAAATTGATTTTTAAATTTTGTTTTTCTTTGTTTTTTTTTCAACATAAAAATCCAAAAATAATCTTCGTCTCCTCTTAATCGTTTAATTCTTATCTCTTTACCCTCTTATACCGTTTATTTCTTATCTTCTTATCCTCTTATATTGTTTAATTCTCCACCATGATCGATTCTTTACCATCTCATCCCCATGATCTAAGGACCATGGAGGATTTCTATCGTCCGACACTCATCGGTAGAGGAGGACCGATCGCTTCGACAAATGATTTTGTTTTAAAAGATCATATGATTGAATTTATTCAACAAATTTGCCAATTTCACGATTTTGAAGATGAAGATGCTAATCATCATTTGGACAAATTTCTATCGATTACTTAATTCTTCAAACAAAACGGAGTTTCTCTAGACAATATCCGTTTGAATCTCTTTCCTTTCTCGTTAACCCATGAAGCCGAATCTTGGTTTTACACTCTTAAAACCCATTCTATTCATACTTGGGACGAGATTTGCCTTAAGTTTCTTTCAAAATACTATCCATACTCAAAAACGATGCAATTTAGACGAGATATCCTAAATTTCCGGCAATTGCACGGAGAATCAGTATTTGAAGCTTGGGAAAGATTCAAATACTTGTTGCAGAGATGTCCGGATCATAGAATTTTGCTCCTTGATCAAATCTTAACCTTCTATCATGGCATAAATATGATCGATCGTGACAAAATCATGTTGGCTTCTGGAGGCAATCTCATGCGAAAGACTCCACAAAAAGCTTATGATTTGATCGAGAATATGACACAACATCACTATCAGTGGGATACTGGAGTCCCTTATGACTCTACCACTGTTTTGAGTGATCATCATTCCGATTACATTCCCGCTGAGATTGCACAAATTGAGGTCCTTGGTAATTACAAAAGTTATATAAATCAATGTTGCCAGCAAGGACCAGGTCATCCTAACACTATCCACTTTTCATATTCCGACGAAAGTGATGAGGATGAACCTTCAGAAGTTCAGACGTCGATTCTTCCTTTGAGTGGCAATCCCACTCTCTCTTCTGATTCTGTGGTCGAGTCTTTCTCCCCAATTCTTACTCCCCTCAGGGATAATGACTTTCATTTGGAGGAGACCGACACCCTTCTTTCTCATTCTGATGATTCTTTACCCGAATATGAGAGCTTTACTTTTGATACCAAATAGGAGATTAGTGGCAATCCCACTTCTCATCCCGATCTTTCTATCCCAGCTTATGAAGCCTTTTGCTTTGATATCGATCATACGGAAGAGACGAGTCGTGGCAGTACCACTTCTCATGCTTATATCTCTCTTCTCGAGTATGATTCATTTCATTTCGAGGAGTTCTCCTATGAACTCTCTCATATCATATCTCCTCCGGAGTATGATCATTTCTATTTTGATCTTGAGAAAGATTTTAGTCTGGGGGGAGACGTACTTATTGATGACAACACCCCGCCTCTCCCTCCCAAGGTTTTTGAAAATAAACAAATGCGCTTTAACGATGAAATTCAAAATAAAGTAATTGGAAAATTTGATTTTGAAAATGAAGAATTGATCTTAATTGTTATACATATCTTTCTCCCATTTTTCACATATGATGTGACTTCTCCTCTCATTCACTCCACCGGGAGTGAGGATACCGTCTTTGACCCCGGCATCTCCGTCCTTCATGCTGGGTGTCCATTTGCTCCCCCAAGATTAATTAAATTCGGGGCGAGTCTAAGCTATACGACTCGATAATAAACAAGCGCTTCGTGGGAGGCACCCCATGCTTATCTTTCTATCTTCTTTCTATTTTCTAATAAGTGTGTTGTGATAAATGTGATGTGAGGAGGTGCGCCTCTTCCATTTCTCGTGTTTTATGGTTGTTGTTTGTTTATGTCCAGGATTTGCCGAATAATGAAGACTCTCGTGCTCGTTATTTTGTCTCAACTCGAGTTTCATCATTTGTTGCTCATCCATATATCCTAATCTTATCGACTAACGTTTATCTATTTGGCATAATTAATAAACGGCCTTAGATTTTTGTTAGGATTACCCTTACCTTTGAAACATTGAGGACAATGTTTATCTTTAGTCTGGGGGGTGAATCTTCGATTCGATTTTTGCCTTGCACTTTCATTTGGCCGTTTACTCTCGCAACCCCCTTTTTCCTAAAAAAATTAAAAAAATTGAAAAATTTGATGAAAAAAAATGAAGAAAATGATATGAAAAAGTACAAAAAAATGTAAAAAAGTTGAAAAAGATGTGCAAAAATATAATAAGTGTTTTGACACCTTGTTGACTTTCCAGCTGGCGAGAGTAGGAATAAAATTTTGACTTGATCCGGGCGTGTTGAGCCCTAGCTTGTTCCCTTAACCAATGATGATTATAAAAGCTTGTGCTAGTCTTGTACACAAGGAGCTACTCTTTTGCGTGTTCCCGTACTTGACTTTTTACATTCATGGATTGAAAAGCTTTCGCTAGTCTTTTACACTAGGAGCTATAAAACGCGAATTCTTTCTAAGAGTTTGCAAGTTCCCGTATTTGACTTTATATATGCGTGGCTTGATTATCGGCTAAGCATCCGCGGATTTCATTATTTGAGATTTTCAAAATGCGGAGAACGAGAAATAATAGATTTTATTTAGAAGTTAGATGCTACGCGTGGAGTAGTTGGTTCTCTTTAGAGCTCATCGTAGGTACTTGTGGCTTTTTGCTCCCACCAACTTGTTTCACCCCATATTATGTGTATAAATAATTAAAGATGTTACATTTGGGCGAAATTTAGTTTTTTATCATCTTAAGAGAATCTTTGCTTTAAAAATTGGGTACACATCAAGGATACGTCTTAAGTGTAATAAGTTGATTCGAAATCCCGCTTTTGGATTTCTAGTTATGTATGTGGTTTTGGAACTACCCGTAAAGTTCCATGATTATGTTAAAAAAAAGTATGAAAAGTTATGAATAAGTATGGATTGATGAGTGCTTAAATGTTAAAGACAAAAGTTGTTGGCACGTGATGTGCATGTGGACGGTCCTAGACCGGGCGCATGATGTGCACGTGAAGGTACTCCACAACTAATGTCTATGATTATGTATAAGTTCGATTCATTGATGCATATGTATATGAGTTAGTTTGTATCCTAATTCCTTGATGTGGACCTCATTTTTAAGGCAACGATTCTTAAGAGAAGATCGAAAACTACTTAGCGTTTTAACTTAATATCTTTATCGGAATAAAAATGTATCGAAACGAGGAAATTGAAGAAATTCATTTCTCACAACAATAAAATAAGTAGATACAAAAATAAGGCATGGGAGCGAGGAGTTATTCTACAAGTAACTACCATGAGTAGCGTTAGCATCTAATTTGTAAGTAGGCTGTGATCTCGTTTTTAAGCTTAATTTGGGGACTTGTGAAAAATCAGGGACGACGAATTTTATCCGTATGGTCACTTCTCCATGAGTCGTGTTCCTACTTTTTGACCATAAACGTTATTGCATAATAATGAAAGTCAACATACCGTCACAAGAATAAAATGGAAAAATACAAAATTAAGTAGTGTAGAGTTAGTAAGTGGAATAAAATGGATAAACGGGGCGTTTTAGGGAATAAATGATTTTGAAATCTCTTTTGAACGTTCTTGCTACTTTTCAAAGTTAGTAAAAANAAGTTGTTGGCACGTGATGTGCATGTGGACGGTCCTAGACCGGGCGCATGATGTGCACGTGAAGGTACTCCACAACTAATGTCTATGATTATGTATAAGTTCGATTCATTGATGCATATGTATATGAGTTAGTTTGTATCCTAATTCCTTGATGTGGACCTCATTTTTAAGGCAACGATTCTTAAGAGAAGATCGAAAACTACTTAGCGTTTTAACTTAATATCTTTATCGGAATAAAAATGTATCGAAACGAGGAAATTGAAGAAATTCATTTCTCACAACAATAAAATAAGTAGATACAAAAATAAGGCATGGGAGCGAGGAGTTATTCTACAAGTAACTACCATGAGTAGCGTTAGCATCTAATTTGTAAGTAGGCTGTGATCTCGTTTTTAAGCTTAATTTGGGGACTTGTGAAAAATCAGGGACGACGAATTTTATCCGTATGGTCACTTCTCCATGAGTCGTGTTCCTACTTTTTGACCATAAACGTTATTGCATAATAATGAAAGTCAACATACCGTCACAAGAATAAAATGGAAAAATACAAAATTAAGTAGTGTAGAGTTAGTAAGTGGAATAAAATGGATAAACGGGGCGTTTTAGGGAATAAATGATTTTGAAATCTCTTTTGAACGTTCTTGCTACTTTTCAAAGTTAGTAAAAAAGGGTTTTGAAATTATATATCTCAAAAGCGTGAGGTGATGACATTGCGTGAGGACACGGCAATACCTTAGTCTGGGGGATTTTGGTATGTGTTAAATTACACATACCTTTTACCTAATATAACGGACTAATAAGACCAAAAACTGACCAAAAATGCCAAATATATGTTGTTTTTGTGTTTGTGATTGTGCAGGTACGGATATTTTGAAAAGTGGACAAAAATCAAAGAAAACCCGACAAAATGAGCACGAGATTGGAAGAGCACAGAATTACGGGATCAACGATAATTTTAATTGGAGCATTGAGGCAAAAGACGAAAAATAAAAAGACTAAATGAAGCCCGATCAAAGATTATTATGTTGGTTTTAATTATGTGATTCGAAGCCCAAGTGAGGAGTAGCCCAACATGGCCATCGAATAAATATTGAAATGAAGGTCCAACATGAAGAGTAATCAATTTGAATTTAATGAAAAGACCAAGTGAGATATCCTTTCCTCGTGAAATATTTGCAATACACACTTGCAAATTGAAGACAATTAAATGCAGGAAATTGAAGGCAATTAAATATTCTTTAAGACCATTAAAGATTTGTAAAAGGAGTAAAATGAAGAAATGCAAATGGTAACTGCTCCAACATCACTCCCTCACGTGACTTTTAAATGAATTCATATTGCCATCCTCATGTGGGTCCAGCCTCATTTCATCCAAGGTTATGGTATTTTTAAAGAATCAAATTGAGTGGCCTTTCTTCAAGGTGAAGACAAATTAAAAGAAAGGCGTGGGCATGCTCTGCTATCCTTGCATACATAAGAAATGAGCCACATGAAAGAAGCCCACGTGATGCTATTGGGGAAAACAACAAGACAGAAAAATAAAATGGTTTAACATCTCATATGGCTAGCGCTTGAACTACACGCTCGCCTAAATTAATTCAACCAGCGAGTAAGCTACTACCTGCCTCCACTCTTACACGCTATTAACTGCTTCAGCCTATCAAGCCGTGCCACGTGTACACGGTTTATAAACGTCCAGGTTCATCACTGAGCTGTCATACGAAACGAGAATGTTCGAGAGTCCCCATGAGGCTATAAATGCAAGCGATGGATCCGATATTTGAATCATTAGATAGGAGTAGCAGTAGGATATTTTCACACACATTTTGTAGTTTATTTACTAGTAGTAATAATAGTTTTTGTTAAGAGTAGTTTGTAGCTTTTATTAAACATTTTGTAATATTTAGCTTATTCTACTAGCTTATTTCAAGTGCTTTTCTTGTATCAACTTTTGACTTATTGTTTAAAGAAGATGATTATTACCGATCCAACATAGCTTTTTCTACCTCTTCTCCTCATTTCTTTCTTTAATTTTCTTTCTTCTAAAAATCTGTTTTATCTATATAGCTTTCTATGGTTTACTTAGATCTAGCTTTTTAATAAATACACTTTTACTACTTTGTTTTAAAATGCTTTTATAAACTTAGATCTATTATTTGTTTTACAAATTACTTTATAAAAAACCAAAAATATTTGATTTTTATTAGTTTTTCTTTTATTAAAAGTCATCCATTAGTTTATTTTAATAGATCTAGTAGTTTTAATACTAAATTCTTAAAAAGTTTGCACCTTTATTTAGTTTTTGTTATAAAAATAGGTTATTCTCTTAGATCTAGTAGGTTTTTATCATAAAGTTTTAAACTTTTAGCTTTTTATTAGCTTTTTAATAATAAAGTTGGTAGCTTTCTCAACCAATAAGCTCTTCCATAGCTTATTTGGCCATTATTAATGTTTAATACTAATAAAGTCTTGATTTTTCTTTGTTTCTCATCATTTCTACCGCTAAGGCCGGAGCTTAAGGGTCTTATAAGCTAGTTTATCAATAAAGTTCATTACTTTTTAGTCTTAATAAGCTAATTAGTTAATAAAGTCACAAAATTTATTAATTAGTTAGTTATATTAAAGCTTTTAAAGAATTAAACTTTATGGTTTGTTTAGTTTATAAGATCGGGTAGTTAAATTTGTCTCATCTCTTAGATCGGGTTCTATTTTCTCATCCTTTTCGCTTTTAGATAATTAAGTTTATTAATATGTTTATATTTGTTGAAATATTTGTGTTTATTAGTTTAATTAATATGAGTAGTGAGTAGATAGTTATTATGCTTGTTGAGTAGATTGTTCCGTGAATTAATTGTGGTTTTATAAAAAGTTAGACAAAATATTGGTTAGTAATTTTAAATTACTTGGATTGAAGTTTTGGTTGTTTAAACGGGCAAAAGCCGTGAAAATAATTGGGTTTTAATCTAGATATCCATATCTCTTTATGAAATTATTTTTAAACCAACGTTGGGAGAGAATAATTATTTGTAAAAGATATTGATTCATCAATAGAGGACCTAATTGAAATAATAAACCATATTTAAGGATCGTGATAATTTGCTTAACAAGTATATCCTTTTACCGTTTATCTCTTATTTGCTTGCTTAATATAGTCTAGTTTGCAATTTTTAGCTTTTATCGTTAATTTTATATTTTTAAGCTTGCCACTAGATTTAATATCATTACTTAGTTGCCTCTAGATTTATATGTTTATTTAGTTGCCTTTAAATTCCCGTAAGTGCTCGTTTTTAGATTAGATTGCTTTTTAGGTTATTTGAACTTTACGTGCTTGTCTTATACGCTTTATTATTGCTTTCTAGTTTATGTTTGCTATTGTAGTTATAAAATTCAAATATTTATTTTATCCTTCCACTATTCACTACACAATCACGACTCGAACCGAAATTCCATTCATACCTTCGTTGGGACCACGACCCGGGGAAATACTTTCCTAAGTGTTCCTTCGGAAAAACTTACATACTACGATTGACTCTCGTCAGTGATTTTATTCTATCGTTTAGAATTACAATGTAGGTTCCATAAGTCCTAAGCCAAGCCTAAGAAGGTTAAATGGTTCTCGTTTAAGAGGTTTTGTGAGAATGTCGGCAATGTTGTCTTCGGAAGAAACTTTCTCGATTGAGATGTTTCCTTTTTGAACATTGTCATGAAGGAAATGATGACGGATTTCAATATGTTTAGTACGAGCATGTTGAACTGGATTCTTACTAAGATCGATGGCTCCTTTGTTGTCACAAAGAATGGAGATGTTTTTAAGTTGAATTCCGTAGTCGACAAGAGCTTGCTTCATCCAAAGACCTTATTGACATGCTTTTCCGGCCGATACGTATTCGGCTTTAGTTGTTGATGTTAGGTCACCATATTAGTAAACACAAGTATTCAAATGAGTGAAATGAGATGAGAAGTAGACTTGGTCGATTAAGATCAATATGAAAGATGAAAGAACAAGAGTTTCCTTAAGATATGAAAATAACCAACATTTGATACAAGAGATATGATGTCCTATATATAGGTGAAAGGTAGGGCGACATCCCTTCCTTCCCTATCTTCTAAACGTGTGGGCTTTTAGGCCCATTGGACATCTTATAGGACTTAACTTATAACCATACGATTAATCAAATAAAGTAGCTAAATGATATAATACTAGCAACCTATTACATTGACTGAAATGACCGAGACTTTACTGAATAGTTGAAAACTATGTTCCTAACAATCTCCCCCTAAGGATTGGTCATGAAGGATTGTTGAAGGATAGAAGTTCGTCACGGTCATCGAGGTTGCTTGACGTCTTTGTCTTTGGACTTTAACTATTGACATTTGTAGCTTTAGACGTCTTCAAAATGATTGTAGTAGAAGTGATTCATCGTTCTTTGTTCTTTGTCTTTGTTGATGTGAAAATGAGAGAAGATGTTGTAATCCAGTCACTTTTGGTATTTCCAATGGATTCGCTCCGTTCCGACATGCTCATACATCTTTGACTGTGTTGTAGTTATGCATTCGTAGCTCTTTGTCTTTGTTGTTGAAGATTCATGATTGTTATCGTAGAATCTTTTCTTTAGACTGTGATGTTGCATCGAGCTTTCTTTGGCATTTGAGATGTATGTATGAGCATGTGGAAGTTGGTGTTCAAGATGACATTTGTACCTGAAATAAAACAGTTAACAACAATACAACCGGTACTTACAGGTATGAACTAGAATTCATCAACAGCATATTGTGAAGACTCCTTCTAATTCGCGTCAAGGCCGTTCCTAATCGGATAC
>LBNU01016821.1:0-21066 GCA_014162995.1 Artemisia annua | reverse complement strand
GAAGCCCGTTTGTTACCGTTGGTGTCCTAACTATAAAAGGGACGCTCCTCTCATAACTTAGGGTTAGGGGAGTTGGATCTGTGTGTTGTGAGCCGTTATCAAAACATCTCTCTCTCATGTAAAGATCTTGAGACTGTTGTCTCAAGATCATATTTATCTTCTGTTTTTGCTTTGTAAAACTATTATCACTTTTAGATAATAGGATCACACCAGAGTAGTTGTGGTGATCTTTTTATGTTGTTTCATTCCGCTGTTAAACTTTGATTTGTTTAGTTATGAAAAGCTTTTGGTTCTGTATATTTATGTTTTTCTACACATATCTTATGTATAACTTATTTATAATGATATAATTGGCTAAAATTCTAGTTTGACCAACTCAATCTTCTCTCTCCATGGTTCATACACATGAACTTGTGTTTATCTCTCATCTATAAACTTTGTGCTCGATCGAATTCAAGTTTATGTTCATAAACTTCACGTCACCTCAATGTCACACGTGTACATGATATATAGACCTTCATTGAAGATGCTCTAATGCAAAGTAACTTTTTATGTCAGTTTTCTTTTTTATTACTTATTTAACTTGTTGAACGTACAATATGATAGATTAAAGTCTATACATCTTTAATATACAAAAAGTAGTATGTTACATACTAAAATAAGCGTCAAGTTCGATATGTTTTTAGATCATTATCCTTTAAGAAACCATCAGCTAAGCAACAATATATACCTAACCGTATCAAGAACCAGTTTTTTTACTTTGAAACTAAATAGCACACCAAGTATACAAGCTAGCATATATACCGTTAACTTTTTGAGCCACAGGTTAGTTGTTTAGCAACCACAATAATTAAATAAATCAAACAAAATTTTTTTGTAACTATAATGAGCATTTTATTTCATCAAAATAGGATTTACATAGTGGTAGAAGGCAAACGAGCAATATGAATCACGTGTGACTTCACAAATCACATGTGAATTGTATGTTAGGAATCACACGTGCTTTCACAAATCATATGAGATTTTTCCAGAAGAAAATTTCAATACTCACAAAAAAAAAATAAAAAAAAGAATTCGTCGAAAGTATATAAAGGTGCCCTTCTATAGAAAGATGATTTAATTCTTGTCTTGATGGTATGATTCTTTTCCCGTAATGATTAATGGTTTGTGAGATATTTAATTATATTTTAAAGGGATGAAAGTGAGTTTTTTTTTTTTTTTTTTTTTTTTTTTTTTTTTTTTAAGTAAAAAATTGGATGGTCAATATTGGTTTATTGGATCTATAGAAAATTTGGGGTCTACGTTGAACTTTTCTAAAACTAGTAACTATACTTAAAACCTCTTCTTTCATAAAAGGAGTCTAATAAAATACCCATTTTACTCTATCTTTTACACAAGAACCCGCACCTATGTTACTATACTCTGCATAATAAAGAGTTTGAACTGCAAAGTATCCTTCTAATGACAACCAACAGTCTGGACGAATACATTAGCAATTTTTGATTCCATAACACTATAACTAAATCCTCTTATATAAATCTTTACCAAGAAAAGAAAATGAAATGCTGCATTTGTTATAAAACATTAAAACCTAAAGGGAAAGAACCATATTGAACGAGTAAAAGTGCCTGGTTAAAATCCAAAACTGATACACCCACTCCCGAGCTGCAAGCCACCGCCCGGGCAGATTTGGTGGTTTAGTTATGTAATTAGCTAGTATAATTATCATAGATCGTTTGCAAACCCTTGAGAGCTTCAAGAACATCTTTGTCATGGTCTTTTAAATAGCTCGGTGGTTTAATTTTCGTAGTATATCATCAGTGATATTAATCATAGCCATCTTAAGAACCTCAAGGAATTTATTTGTCTTGGTCTTCTTGACAGCTTGGTAGTTTTGTTGGGCCCTATCGACAGCTTGACGAACATCAGCAAACGTCACAAATTCACCATCTAAAAACACGCCAAACTTATTAGTATGTGTAAATACTTATGAAAGAAGCTAAATGCATTTAGTTTAGAACTAACCTCTGCCATTAGCAAGTCGTTGAGACTCATCAGCTATTTCTTTAAGATCAGACCCAACTAAGCCCTCAGTACGTGATGCGACATAATCACATATGTTTTCTTTGTCTTCCTGCATAGGGACATTCCTCATATATAAACCAAATATCTTTCGCCTACCTTCTTGATCGGGTACACCCACAACTACTTTCATAGTAAACCGACCTGCTCTCAATAAAGCTGGATCCTAGAGTCTCGGCCGGTCTGTTAGTAGCAGCTAGAACCATCACATTATCATCCTCGTAGAACCCATCCATCTCATTCAAAAGCTAAAAACATCAAGAAAAGAACCAAATTATATTACAAATTAGTTATATTACTGTATGTAATTTTAGATTATCCGAGTCATTAAAAAGATCAAGATGCGTTTTTTTTTTCCCGTTTTTGGCATTTTGTAACTCCGGATCTTGGTTTACATTTAAGTCTTCACGATATTTATAAATATAAATTTTTCATACATAAAATCAGCAATTTTAAAAGTCAATTTTTTTTAGGGGGTTTTGCTTATAAAAAGGCCCAAATATGAAATATGACACAAAACCATCTTTTAATGACTCGTACAAAAGAAGTACAATGACTATAACATGATAGAAGAAAAATGATTTTTAAAATCAAAAAGCGTTTTGAAAAAACAAAGAAGGATGTCTAATTATCCATACACAATAACAACAAGACCATGCAGAAGAACAATATCTTTAAGTTTATGGCTACCTCGTTTAAAGTTTGGTCAGATTCACTGCTTAAAGTTCTTCCACGGTGCCCACCAACAGCATCTATCTCATCAATGAAAATAATGGACGGTGCACTTTTTCTCGCCTTCTCGAAAAGTTCTCTAACACGAGAAGCTCCCGTACCAAAATATATACCCACAAATTCACTGCCACAAACAGGATGAAACGACACTCCAACTTCAGTAGCAAAAGCACGAGCCAACAATGTTTTTCCGGTTCCTGAGGGACCCGTAAGCAAAACCCCTTTAGGTAATTTTGACCCAAGTTTCATGCTTCCAGCATCTTTATTGATGCATGAGACAATCTAAAGAAAAGTTTAAATAAACGATTAATTAGCACATAAGATTTAATCAAAGTCACAAGTAATTAAGTATAGTTTAACCACAAATTACCTTAAGAAGTTCAGCTTTTGCATCATCAACGCCCTCCACGTCAGCAAATGTTACTGGTTGTACCTTTCTTTTTTTTCTTTTTGTCATCCCCAAAAGATTTAGTTGAACACTGAGCACGTAACCATGAAGCAACATCAAGATGAACCCGGGGGCTAAATTAAATATAAAGTACAATATGTCTGATGATTTTGACATTTTGTACACGACGCTCTTCATTGATGCAGATAAAGGTTCAGGGTCCGACCCATATGTGATCCCATGCTGTTTAAGCATCTTAATAAGCGGAAACACATCATCTTTCACGTTTCTTGTTTGGTATTGCCACTTGGACGCAAAATGCTTTCACTAATGATGTTCGTCCTACTACAAATTCTGAAATTTCAGCAGATTTATCCTTTGATGGTTTGGTATTATAATAAATCAGTCGTGAATTTTCCACAAATTGAACGTGTGTCACACTCTCATCACGAATGCCATCAACTAGACATGAGTATGGCACATCGATAGTATGACATATCCCAAGTTTCTTTCGGAAACCTAAAGAGAAAATTGCTATAGCTATGCAAAAAGAAGACCCAACTATAATTGTGTATATATTAGTCCCTGGTTGCTCCTGGTCGTTGTTCTTTTTCGACAGACATTGAAACTTCTTCACGGGTGACCCTTTCTAGAGGCAGCAAAACAATTAGTAACTTTAACATAAAAAATCACACACGCGAAAACTACTAAATCATTCAACTTCACAAATATGGATGACATGAATGTCTGCATATTCTCAGTTTCTCAATGTTTTATGCTTAATAGTTATAGGGCATCATAGATTTGTAATAATCATCTCTAATCTACAATTATTAGTACCATTCATAATTTATTATAAAGCTAAATACTAACCTATACGTTAAATGGAGTCAGAAATTAAAATGGTGCAAAAAGTATCTAATTTTTGGACTTATAAATACGTAATTGTATATGGTGATTGGTGAACCCTCAAATTATAACTCAATATATGATTTAATGCTTAAACATTTTTGGGCAGTGATTTTTCTCTTTTACCTTCCTTTTTCCCGTGCCCAATGCGATTTTCTTTATTAAACCAAAAACTTCTTAGGAACTATATATTACCATTGCGAAAAATTGAAATTTACTGTACATTAGTAAAAGGTTGAAGGTTAACATAGAAACACAAACCTTTTCATTAGTTACCAAACCAAAGTGCGAAGTATCAGTCCAATTCATGGTGCCACCAAAACCCTTGTGTTCCTGCATGTACGATCAAAATCGTACGTAAATGATAAAAACACAAACACAAATACAAACAGAACACACATATTTTTTTAACGATGGTTTGCCAATCTAGCAAATAGACAGTAACATAGAGTTGCCACAATTGCAACGACAGTCTCAACAAAACACAACATATATGTGCACGATTCTTCCTTTTCTCCCTCTCCCGTTTAATTCTTCTCTTCTTGTTTTTCTTACATTTTCTTAATATCCTTTCTTTAATGTTAGAAATTTTTATATTGGAGGACAAGGAAAACTTAAGTGTGGGGAGGGAAGAAAATAGGAAAAATTAGGAAAATCTAAACATTTTGACTTACCCTTTATACTTATCTTTTCGCCTTATGATATAGTTGTGGTTTACACAATATATGATAATATATTATAATATTATCATCCAATGGTGAAAAATTATAATTTTGAAAATTTTTAGATGTGTCCCGATTATAAGGCAATCCATTTTAGGATTGATATAATTAGCTAGCGCATTTATAACACATTCACCTAATAGTGTGCGATTTGAGCCCTATATTATAACAATTACATTTTTTATGATTGAATTCTAGTTATGGCTATGAGGTGTCAGTTAGTGCATTGATTCTAGAACCTTGTTCTTGTTATGTGTACAAGCGAGAGTGAGATCCAGCATTCGTGTGATATAGGTGTATTTTCGTGATAAATAGGCCCCACCTTAGGATTTAAACCCCAAAATAGCCGTCCATTTACATTCTTACGAGTATATTTTAGCTAATTACATTGATTAGCTAACCACCCATGTTTAAACCATTTATAGCACTCACTTTAGTGGCTAGATACCCCGCTAAACCATTGTTTTTTCCTTTTGATCATCTACTTAAAAATATTAACCCCTTAAAACCTAGACTAAGCCGTATTCCAAAAGTCTAAATGGTGGGTGCTAAGTTGCTTGGTTGTTGATTGTTTTTTTATGATTGGTAGTTTGTTCACACCTTTGCTATTTAAATGTGCCATTTCGATAAAAGACAAAGACCCACCAGACTTTCTTATTTATATTTTTGTAGTGGTTGCTCATCTAAATGTGGGGTTGGAATGGTTTCCAAGAAAAGATAAGAAAAAAAAAACCTGATTCATCAAAAAATGATTAATGTGATGAATGAATAAAGAGTTGATGGTGTTGCTTGTCGATGGTGCTAGTATTTGAAAGTATATAGTATTATTGTGGGCAAATTGATATATTCAAGTTTGTTGCCGGTAATGAAAAGGAGGTGTTGTGACGATTATTGTCATTTTCTGATTAGTTAACTAGCAACATGGGTCTTAGAATTTTTGACCTTATTCTTTTTAAAACCAAATTCATGAAATTTTCCATGCCTAATCGCAATACCCTCTTATTAAACCTTATGCTAAACATTATAACCTTACATAAAGACCCTGCGTTTGATATTTATTACAATGGTGCTTACGCCATGTTGTTGCAGTTTTTATACTTGTACAAGCCTATGGTATGTTAATGAATCATGACTTGCAATAGAGTGTGATTCCATTATACTCTTCATCCCAAATAAATGGAAGTGTTTGAGTGAATTATAACTACTTTCCTTTTCGTGAGGTTTACTTATGTTATTGAGAATCATTCGGTATGTCAAAAATATTTCATTTTCTGTAGAAACTTAGATGGTATCCTTTGTATGCTTGTATTCAATGAATTATGATTCTTTTATGTACAAGTCTTGTATCAACCATTGAAATGTTTTTTAGCCTAAATGGCTAGATTATGGCTTAAGGGCAAGCAAAAGTTCAAGTGCGGGGGGGAATTTGATAACGGCAGCAAATATAAGTAATGTTTATATTAGGCGTTATCTGGTTTTTATGCATAGTATCATTTGACCATTTATATATTAATTTAGATAAAAAAAAAATGGGTGGCTATGATTGGTTAGCCTGGTTCTATGGCAAATATGAGTTTTATATTGAATCTCATCTTTACTTGCTATGAAATTGAATAAAGGTATGCTTGCCTAAATGTGTTTTAGTGAATGGCTTAGGTAAATCTTGTTTACAAATAAAATGTTGAACCACGTAAATATTTGAAGGGACAATAGATGCATTTTGGACCCAAATTATTGACATTCATGGACCATCCCATGTAATTTACTCTTTTATAAAATCTCCATTATATTTCATGGAAAGTTTATTTCTTTAAACATCTATTTATACCCCCATCTACGCCCGCCCCCCCCAACCCTCCCGCGAAAGTTTATTTCTTAACAGCACTATTATTACATCTGTTATAAGTCGATCGATAAAAAAACACTAATGACAATGGGGCTACTAAAGCACACTCTTGTCCGGAGTTTTTTTTGGGGACACTGCCTTCCCTCTAAACCTTCTTTGGTTAGGGGTAGCTCCAGTGGGATTCGCTTCGTTCTAGACCTACCGTTCTTAATCATAGTCTGCCTATGATACATGCTAAACCAATATTGATGGATTATAGGTTACCGATAATAAGTTTTTTTTTTTTTTTTTTTTTTTTTTTTTTTTTTTTTCTCTTCCTTCTCATTTATGGATATACATAATATGTTAAACGGATGATTCGAGATGATAGGATATACATGAGATGTTAAACGGATGATTCGAGATGATATGGATATACATGAGATGTTAAACGGATGAGTCGAGATGCTATGGATATACATAAGATGTTAAACGGATGAGTCGAGATGCTATGGATATACATAAGATGTTAAACGAATGAGTCGAGATGCTATGGATATACATAAGATGTTAAACGAATGAGTTGAGATGATATGGTTATACATAAGATGTTAAACGGATGAGCCGAGATGATATGGATATACATAAGATGTTAAACGGATGAGACGAGATGATATATAAATAATTTGGTTGTTAAAAAGACATTGTGTAACAGCTATAAAACAAGAATATGGATGTAGATATTTTATGTGGACGGGTGATTTTGATCTCCAGCTCGGTGTAAGTTCTTCTCATGAACCAACAGAGTACTCAAACTGCAAGGTCAAAGATCTTCATATAACCATGCTCGAGACGAGAAATAACATGCTGGAGACAAGAATAAAAATTCGATGCTAGCATATTTGCAAAATAGTATTGCACTAAGAATTGTATTATGTTAGAATGCAGTGAAGCTTCTATCTTTTTTTACAGTTTGGATCGAATGTTCTGTTTGCTTTGTGCCATTAAATCTTTTCGCAAAATCTTGCCAGCAACGGATTTTGGTATTTCGTTTATGAAGGCTACTCTCTTAATCCTTTTGTATGGAGCCACCTGGCCAGCAACAAACTGAATGACTTGGTCTTCACTGAGTTCATAACCGGTTTCCCTAACTATGTATGCCATAGGTACCTCTCCTGCCTCTTCATCTTCAAGTCTACAAGAATATGACATTACTAGCTAAGTGAAAACATGTGTGCTTTGTTACAAACATTCACAAACACAAACACAATACTCAGAATATAAACTCACGGTATAACTGCAGCGTCAAGTATATGGGGATGATTCAGTAGTAAAGCTTCCAGTTCTGCTGGAGCCACCTGTGTTCATAAGTCATGTTAATTATTTTGTACGTTCTATACTAAACCTAGAAACAAACCTAATAGGCACCCACAGGTCAGATGGATGCGGTAGAGGATGCAATTAAGCCAACCTGACCCTTTATGATAAGTACCAAAAGAGAACATGTTCTGACCCGAACCCACTTTGACATGTTACCCACCCGTCCGACCAAACCATTTTATCACATCTGAGTGCACCAATTATGTTTTAACACCAAACCATTTTATCACATCTGAGTGCACCAATTATGTTTTAACACACATGAACAAGCTGGTAGAGTTGCATACCTGATACCCTTTATGTTTAATAAGTTCTTTTATTCTATCAACAATAAAAAGAAAGCCATCTTCATCAAAGTAACAAAGATCGCCAGTCCTCAACCACCCATCCTCAACCAAGGTTGCATTCGTTGCAGCCTTGTTTCCTAAATAACCCTTCATCACAGCAGGTCCCTTCAACCATAACTCACCTTCACTATAAGGAGGCTGAGCGACCCCCGTCTCAATATCGACCACTTTAGCAGAAAAGGTTGGAAATAAACCCCCTGAAGCTGCTGACCTAGCTTTAGCTTCTTCACTCGAAACAAAAAAGCCTGCTGCCCCACAGCTCTCTGTCAACCCATATCCCGGCTTTAAGTCAACCCATGGGAATTTCGCTCTGAATCCATGAGCCACGTGCTTGCTTAAGGGTGCAGCACCCGAGCCCACACTTCTCAAAGAAGACAAATCATACCCACCTCCCTTATACTTCACCAAACCAAGTATAACAGGAGGAACAGCTGGTATGTTATTGACTTTATAAGTTTGTATTGCTTCTAACATACCTTGGAAGTCAAACCGTTGCATTAAGACCGTTGTTGTCTCTGAACATAGCAATCCCAAGCCAAAAAACGCTAACCCATAGACATGAAACATAGGTATAAAACATAGAAAAATATCATCTTTTGCTGATGATATATCAACTGCCCATATCAATAGTGTCATCATAGAAATAAGATTCCCATGTGTTAGTATTACACCTTTGCTCGTCCCAGTAGTTCCGGATGAGTATAGTATGGCTGCTGTATCTGACTGAGTCGTTTGATTTTCTGGCAACACCATCGACTCACAACAATCGATCAATTCTTCCACTGAGAGTTCATTTTCATAGCCATTCGAGTAACGGTTAGTAACTAGTGTAGGAACATTAGTGGAAATTAGTTTGTGCAGCTCTTCAGGAGCAGCAATGGCTAGTTTAGCACCTGAGTCAACTACTTGTTTGATTATTTCCTTTTCAGTATTGACCGGGTTAGCAGTTGTAACAACTCCACCAACTAAAAGTATTGCTAGACATATGGTTGGATAGAGGACCGAGTTTGGTGACAAAAGAAAGACTACATCCCCCTTACGGATGCCAAGTCCGTGGTGCAACCCGGCTGCTAGTGAATGGATGGATCGTTGGAGTTGACCATATGTGACACGACGGTTAGTGGCAGCGTCTATAAATGCAACTCTTGACTCAGCTCGGTTCATTGTTGGGAAATGAGATAATACAAAAGTAGCCGTGTCCAGGTGAGCTGTGGTAGGGATATTATGTTTTCCTTCGAGCTGGATGAGTGAGTGGTAGATCCCAGTTTTGGGATCATAGCCACTTTTCTTCCGGCTCGACATTCTAGTTTGGTTTTCGTCTTGGAAAGTGTCCATATGAAAATATTGAATGGAGTCGAGAGTAAGTAATACTAATAGTTTATAATTTCCTCATATCAAATGAAAGATTATGGGTTATAATATAGGAATCAATTACTATCATATATGCATCATTTTCAGTGGCATTACACTACTACTAGCCGGCTGCGATCAAGTCAATGGTAGAAACTGTCAATCTCAGTTTTAAAAATCAAAACTATAGCATGTAGGGCAGCACAATGGTATAAAGTACTAATAAAACTGTCATCTTCATTTGAAAACAAGTTATAGCTTGCAAAGGCATACCAACAAACATAAAAAAGCAAAAGATGGAAGCAATGGCGTCAAAAACTGTCATCTTTCGGCTACTTATTCAAACCTAATTCCTACTTAAACGAACGTTTACAACTTTCATTGTTGCAAAGAAAATATATTAACTCCGGTTCGGGCTTAATTATTTTTAGTTAAACAACATGTATTCATTAAGGTAAAAGTAAATGATAGAAATTCCACATTGGATGGAACCAGACTTGGCTTATACCAAACTAACAAACTATTCATTGTAATAGTTATGATCAAATATATATACTGGTTAGAACAACCGTAGGGGACTAGTGGTTCCCCCTTTCATGCATGAAGGGGTTGACCACCCGTTAAGCTTGTTACGTATGGGCGTATGGCCAACATCACGCTTGAAGGCCCAAGAAATAAAAGAATTCAGTGGTTTACACTTTACGCCATCGATTGAAATATTCAGTGGTTTTTTTGTTACGAGATGCTATATGAGTTAGTTTATACTTTACGGTAAAGATTGTGGCGGATCATTACGGGGTGAATGTGGTAAGGAGGGATATTGTAGAGCTAACACCACTACACTCATCCTTATGGTCTTATGGATTATGAATTGGGTTTGATTTAAAACTCATTTTTCATTTTTCTGATCAAATAGCTCATTTTGTTGGTTTCACGGTTTTGTAACGAGTTTTTCCCTCCTAATAGCTTGAATATGTGATATCTTGGGTTGCCAGTTCCAAGATTAAGGAACATGTAAAAGAATACCATGGTGTATAAACATGTGTAGCAAATATAGTGTCAAAAAAATGCAAAGCGTAATGCGTTTTTTAAACAAATTTTCTTGGGTTTGGCCGACTTTGTTTGCTTTTCTGTTTTTCTAAATATTCATGCCTTTACGTGATAGGATTTTATATGTTGTATGAAAGCTATGTTTGACATATAAAACACATACGTGGGACAAATTGTCGGATGAAAATCAATGTCTAAATGTCCACTTCTTATCATATTTAAAGTTAAACAACATAAAACAAGTCACAGTTAGTATCAAGAATTCACACAACAAGTATGGAAGTTCTTGGGTTTTGTCACTACAATAGCTGTCTACTTTCCCAAATATCTGATATGGTACGTGTACTATTTTTCGTGCCAATATGGTACGTCTACTTTCAGTTTCGTGTTAATATGACCACTTTTTCAATTTTTTGCCTGTTACTAAGAGCATAAGGTGTCGTTGAAGAGAATTCCCTCTTCATTCGGGCCCCACATGTGCCACATCAGCCAACACCTCTTCACAACTAACCCCCCACTCAACAACTAACCTCAACTTCTTCATTAGGCCCCACCACTTACAACTTTATTTATTTTTATTCATTTCATTAAATAAATTAAATTCACTTAACTAATTATACAAAATAATACAACAAACTATTTTTATTTCATCAAAATAAAAAGGTTACAATACGATACGAAAATAAAACATACGATACGTTAATAAAACATACAATACGAAAATAAAACATACGATACGAAAATAAAAAAATACAACACATACTAATATGAAAAATAAACATTTTATTCGTTGTCGTCACCAGGGGGAGAGTTACGTTGTTGGTATTTCTTGGTTATCAATGCTTGTCTTTGGCGAATAATCTCGGCTCTTATCGGATCACTAACGGTGCTGGGCTCAAACATGAGCAGCTGCATTTCCTGCATCTCCAACACCCTTTCTTCTTTCTCCAACGCCATTTGTTCCCTCGCCTTCTTCACCTCATACATAGACATCTGAACGTCTTTCGCTTGCAAATACTTTTCGGATAAATGTCCCGAAAAAGTACTCGATTGACTCCCACCGGAGCTCGCCGCACTGGACATTTCAGTCGACTTTTGTTTCTTTCCACCTCGTTTATTGGTTCTTTCGGGACGAGCTCGTTTGTCCGGTCCGAATATATCCTCAAGACATGTAATGTCTAGAGTATCTTCAGCGTCCCATTTCGGGTAATGTTTCAAGACCTCCCAAACGTGAAGACAAGTGAAATTCCTCGAACCAAATCGTTGTTCGAAGTTCGCCTCCGCATTCTTGATCTGATCATGCTCATTTTACCACTGCGACGGCCAATATGCTTATAAATAGCGTGGAATTTTTGGCAGTTGCTATTAAGTCTTGACCATTTACCGGTTAGCATATTTTTGGTGCGAGGGTCACCGGTAGTCCGTTCATTGAACAATTCATAAATTTCGTTCCAAAAATATTCATTATCTTTGTCGTTCCCCATCTCTTGGTCTTGGGAAACTTCTATCCACGTTTCTGCAAGAAGCTTTTCTTAGCCTTGCTCCATAATCTTCGAGCACGCGTTTGACCCATTTCTTCAACGTCTTCGTCATCGTCAGCGTCTAAATTTACTACTCTTTTTGTCGGTTTGGATTTGATTTTTTTTCCTCTATCTTTGGCCGGTGATCGAGCCTTAGCTACTTTAAAACCGTCTTGAGATGGTTGTGATTCGTTTGGTGGTTGTGATGGAGGAGTCGGAAACGTAGATGGTTGATTCGGGTTAAAAAAATTGTGGTGTCGGATTTAATTGGGTTTGATTTGCGAATCCTTGTTGAAACGCATATTGTTGGTTACGGTAAATTTCATTCGGATTGAATGGTTGCGAAGCGTATGGCGGTGAAGGGCTTGGATTTTGCGACGAGGGAGTTGAAGAGCTTGAGGATCCCCCGTATGGACGTTGGTTTGACGTTAGGAGATTCGTGAAATATCCTCCGTCGTTCGGGTTTTGAGACATTTTTGTGTTTATTAGAAGAGGAGATATAGAAGTTTTTATTTTAGGTTGAGATGTAGTAAGTAGAAGTGTAAAATGTGTTTAGTATTTATAGAGTTTTGTATTTATAAAAAAGAGAAGAAAAAAAAAAGAAGGATTCGACCGTTTTTTTCATACGGTATAAAATTCGACCGTTTAATATTTTGCAACGTACATATTCATTAATGCTCTAATGTTTTTGCTGACGTGGCATGCCCAGTCAACATATATTATCGTGGGTTTTGTCCATACAAATAGACACCTACTTTCTCAAATGTCCCGATATGGCACGTGTACTTTTTTTGTCCGTTTTCATTCATTTTTCATCCGTTTTTGTCTGTTTTTATCCGTTTTTTTACGTTTTCATCCGTTTTTATTCGTTTTTTTCGTTTTTATCCATTTTCATTCATTTTCATCCGTTTTAATACGTTTTCTTTCGTTTTCATCCGCTTTCATCCGTTTTGTCCGTTTTCATCCGTTATTATCCGTTTTCATCCATTTTTATACGTATAAAACGACGGAACAAAACAGATAAAATGTATAAAAACGGATGAAAACGAAAAAAAACGGGTAAAATGGATGAAAACGGACGAAAACATATAAAAACGGATGAAAACGAATAAAAACAAGTAAAAATGGATGAAAACAGATGAAAACGTATAAAAACGGATGAAAACAAATGAAAGTGGATGAAAACGAATAAAAACAGACAAAAACATTTAAAACGGATGAAAACGATTGAAAACGGATGAAAATGAATGAAAACGGATGAAAACGTATTAAAACGGATGAAAACGAATGAAAACGGTTGAAAACGGATGAAAACGAATAAAAACAGATACAAAAGGATGAAAATGGATGAAAACGAATGAAAACGAATGAAAACATACAAAAACGGATAAAAACATATAAAAACAGACGAAAACGATTGAAAACGGATAAAAGCGGACGAAAACGAATAAAAACGAATGAAAACGGATGAAAACGAACGAAAACGACAAAAATGGATGAAAACGTACAAAAACGGATAGAAACGGACGAAAACGATTGAAAACGGATGAACGGAGGACGAAAATGAATGAAAACGGATGAAAACAAATAAAAACTTATAAAAACGGATGAAAACGTACAAAAACGGATAAAAACGAACGAAAACGATTGAAAACGGTTGAAAACGTATTAAAATGGACGAAAACGAATGAAAACAGATGTAAACGAATAAAACCGAATAAAAGCGGATGAAAACGAACGAAAACGTATAAAACGGATGAAAACGGATAAAAACGGACGAAAACGATTGAAAAAAATCGCAAAGGACCTATTTTGCAAAAGAAACAAATCGCAAGGGACCATTTTTGAAAAAAAATCAGAAAGGACCTATTTTGCAAAAGAAACAAATCACAAGGGACGAAAAATAGTAGACGTACCATATCGGAACATTTGAGAAAGTAGACAGCTATTGTACGGACAAAATAAATCCCACGTCACAAGTTGGGACATTGCTAGCCGGTGCACCCGGTATCCGGTCAAAAAGTGACCATATTAACACAAAACCGATAGTAGACGTATCATATTGGCACGAAAAATAGTACATGTACCATATCGGTACATTTGGGAAAGTAGACAGCTATTGTACGGACAAAACCTGAAGTTTTAGAGAGAGAAAGTATTAGAAAAAATGGAGAGAGATTATGTGGTAATTAGTGAAGGGAAGTGATTAGCACACTCCCAAAAATTATTGGCACACTCACAGTACAACCAGTTAAAGCATGTTATATTTACTGTACAACTGTCTAATGCATTCAATTGAGTGTGCCAATAAATTATAGGAGTGTGCAAATCAATTCTCATTAGTGAAATGTAAATGAGACTCTCACCCTTCCTAGCATGGGAGAGGCATATATATGTTTACAAAATGGGCTTGATGGCTTGGCCCATATGCAAAGTCTGATCTATTACATGTTTAATACAAGGCTCGATAACTATCTAATGATCGTCACTTCTAAAGCTAACAATCTCCCTAAGAGGTGATCATTCCGGTCTGTCATTGAAAATGTTTCCAAGTGGTCTTGCTCTCCCTTCAACAAATCATTCTATCCTCTTCATATGCTCTCGAAACTTGATTCATTTAACAATGCCCTCTTTCATATGTCCATACTTTGCCACATCTACTGATAAATAGCGCATTCCTCACATTCTATAAGGTACCGGTACATAATTTGTGAACTTCTCTTAACCCCATGAACCTCTTTTCATTTTTGTTGTTTAGATAAATAACCTTGAACATTGGTTTATTTACTAAGGAATAATAAGGTTCCATTTATTCTATTCCCGGTATAGTCAGTGTTAGCTACTGAGGTTGAGTCTATATTGGTAAGTTTCTATTCCCGGTTGAAAATCTTCAACTCTTGGTTTTAGCACCAAAGTCCTCATGAAAATCTTCAAAGAGTCTAAGATGTTGTAGCGAAGTGTAGTTTGATATAAACGGTACTAATAATACTAAACAGAGAGAATAGGTTGATTCCAATTTAACAAAATGTAAACAAAGATTTACCATTAATGGAACTCTAACATGATTTAACTGAAGTAGAATGGATTAACTTAAAAGAAAATAAAACTTTGGTGCTTGCGTTGATTTAATTAACCGACGACATATAGAAGTTCCATGCTAATCATTTTTTTGATGGCTGAGGCAAGATAACAAAAAAAGACATCTTGTGCATCTTTTGAATCAGCAGAACCAACAAAATATGCTACCAGAAGTTTTGCGCCTGCCGTATATAATTAGGCACTAGAACCTTGGACTTGCCATAACCACTAACGATGACTTCCTGTGGATTGTAAAGCCATTAGCCTCACTCATGTCCATATCCTTCTCTTCAACTCCATTTGGCAACACCAAATCAAATTTATATATGACATTCGCTAATGCAAGTTCCATGAGGACTGTTGAAAAATATATGCCGGGGCATCCTCTACGCCCTCCACCAAATGGAAGCCATTCGAAATTTATTCCTTTATAGTCGATGGAATTGTTCAAAAATCTCTCTGGCCAAAACTTCTCTGGTTTTTCCCACAAAGTGGGATCTCTTCCGATTGCCCAAGCATTGATCATCACTTGTGTGCCTTTTGGAATGTCGTATCCCATGAGTCTGACTTCTTGTGTTGATTCACGAGGAACAAGCAAAGGGTTTGGAGGATGCAACCTTAAAGCTTCCTTGATGACAGCTTTGAGGTATTTCATTTTTTCTAAATCCTCTTCGAGAATCGTAGATCGTCCTTGTGCTACTTCTGTTGCTTCTTGTTGCAATTTTTTCATTACTCTTGGATGTCTTACTAGCTCACACATCGTCCAATCTATACTAGTTGATAAGGTATCGGTTCCAGCACCAAATATATCCTACAAGAAACACAATATTTAATTTGTTCTTTACTTGATAATTCTTTTCATCTATATAACTTCAAGTTCCAAAATGATATTATATACTTTTGAATGAATAAAATGCAACTTGACTTGACCAAGTAATGTTTTCATATGATATAAATTTAAAATTTGGACTGTATATAAGGATAGTAATGGAACAGACTATCAAAATTGTGCTTAATGGTATCTTATACCATTCCTTGTGGTATCAGACTGTCAGGCGTTACACCTTAGATAATGATGGACTCGAATATCATTCCCTGTTACTTCTTCTAAAAAGAGAACAAAGAAAGAAAGAAATGGTAGTAACTTTTATGCATGAGACTCTAGAGTTAAAAGATATTTTTGTTGCCGTAAATAAGGCTACTTTGCGATACAATAGCAAGAAGATGGAGAAATCATACCAATATGACAGCTTTAAGGGTCGTTGTATCAATAATGAAGCCGGTTGCATTGTCTTTTTGAACATCCAGTAAGATATCAACTAAATCTGAACTTTGATCACTCTCAGAATTCTCTCTGATTCTTTTATTTTGATGTTCTTCAACAACACCTTGAAAAAAATCATCAAGCTTTTTAGCAAGATTTTCTGCTCTTCCCTTCAACCCACTTAATCTATCAAAAAATGATAACCATGGAAAATAATCACCAACACAAAGACTACCCACAATATTGACAAGATCTGTCAGCAAGTACTTGAAGTTTAATCCGGGATATGTCCTTCCAAGGGCCACCCGACAGATTATGTTATTCGTAAGTGAATCAAACAAAGCACTCAAATCAACCAAAGAACCACAGCTTTCTCCAATCACACTAATCATATGGCTAATCTCTTTTTCTCTCACATTGCTAAATGACTTGACTCGCGTATTACTTAGAAGATGGATTACTACAATACTCTTCAACTGTCTCCAGTATTCTCCATAAGGAGAAAAGATTATATCCTTATAACCATAAAATAATATTGTGGCCATAGTTAAAATTGGTCTATCGGAGAATGATATATCATGCGTTTTCATGATTTCTTGAGCTGTTTCAGCTGATGAAGCTACAAGTGTCGGTACGTTACCAAGGTGTACGAGCATGAGCGGACCATATTTCTGTGAAATAGTTTGGAGAGAGCGGTGTGGACTTGATCCTAGTTGGTGTAAGTTTCCAATGATTGGAAGTTTCGGTGGCGATGGTGGTAAGATCTTTTTGGTATTTGAATGAAGCGAAAAAATGTGTCGAAAACCATACAATAATAATGTTATCGAAATGATGAATGAAAACAAAGAAACAACAAAGGTTTCTACGGTTGGAAAAATCATCATGATGTTATTACCAGCAATTTGCTAGAAACTGGTTTTCATTGAAGCCTTGTAGAAGAACCATGTGCATTCATACACATGAAAGTCAATTTTTAACTACCTAAAGAAATTTCAACATAAATATATGTTGAACACACAAGTGCCCATAAATATTTAATATAGTATCACTTGTCATTTGTCAACTACTGATTTAAGAATATTATCTGATTAGATTTGTAAATTCTATGCGAAACTTTATATTCAGATATTTCATACACACAATAACACAAGTAGTCATATATAATATCTCCAATGTCAATTACTAATTGAAGGTTGTGAGTTCAAACTTCATTAGAGTCATGTATGTGTGTGTTACTTGCCATAAAAAAAATTAGATTAGTCAACTTAGTGATATGTGATAACTATAATAGTTAGTGTAATAGCCGTGGGTTGCTGGGTGCACTGTTTTTTCTACGAACACTGTTAGTTTACTAACTACATATTTGTATTTTGAGAAAAGAGTAGTTAACATTACAAATTTAAAAATGAGCAAAAAAAATGATATAAAATTTGTGACAGATTAACATGGTCTAATCAAGTCTCAGGGGCTAGTCTTGAGTTTTCTAATGCATCCGACGAGGCGACTAAAAAATGTCCCTTTAAACAAATAACAAACTATCTTTTGATGGTTTGAAACCTAGTCACGCTAGGCTCATCCTCACACTAATAAACCTGTGATTATTCGTGTTTTTAGTGCTAAATAGTGTGAACCGATGTGTTTTACCAAACAAAGAAGAAAGAAAAAAGGATAGTTGGGAAAGTTTTTGACGGATCAAGATCCACTCATGTTTGTTCAAATTGAACACTTGGGAGAAATATATGTTGAGTTGTTAGTGAGTCAAAAAAAAAAAAAAAAAAAAAAAAAAAAAAAAAAAGTCATCTATTGTGAGGCCTTAATTTTATTAAAAAATTATTATTATTATTTTTTTTCACAGCAAAGCTAACATTGACCTCTCATGTTTTTATATTGTAGAAAATTTAAGTTTTGCTTCCATGAGAAGATCCCAATAATATTTTTGACATGTTTTTATGTGTAGAAAGTTTAGGGCGCGTTTGGTTTGTAAGTGAGATTGGGGAATTAGATTGGATTTGGGAAAGGGTTTGAAAGATTTGGAAATGTTTGAGAAAATAAAAGTAGGAGGAGAGAAAATATATTATAAAATAAATAATGGGCAAATTACTTAAAACATGTATTTAACTTTGCCACTTTTTCCCATTGGTGTGCAGATTTCTTTTATTTTTCAATTGGTATATACTGAAACTTGCTAAATTTCTCCATTGTGTGCTGCAAGTTACTTGTTTCACCTGTTGCCGGTTGCATCTTCATTTATGTATTTAAAATAACATTCCACGTGTGTTAATTATTATACACGTGTAAAATCCAGTGGTAAACATAATACAAAATCAGATTCTCCTCACACTAACACATATCTCAGGACCACTTTCTCTCTCATTACTCCCTTTCTCCCCGACAAAACCCAATTTCTTTAACTTTTTTTTTTACCCCCCCAAAAAAGGATTTGATTGTCGTATTTAATTAAATCTCTGCAATTGACTAGGTGCAAAAGGTAAAATTGCTATATTCTCTTTGTCCCTGTGTTAATTTGTTTATTTTAAGTTTTTATTTGTACGGATTAGGGTTTTATAATTTTCATTAAATTTTTTTGATAGGATGGCACCCGCACCTGGATCTACTTCCATGGTCATGGTTGTTTAATGTACACCACGATGGTGTTTTTTACTTGCATCATAAGGTATGAAAACGGGGATAGTTAACTAGTTAAGGACTTTTTATTTTTAAGACAAGAAATTCGATTATAAGGGTTGTGTGAGAATCTTACTGCTAGGACAGATGATTTACTGGTTTGGTATTTCGCTTACCAGTGATGTGACCTAGAAGTAGATTGAATAATTGTAGAAACTGATGTTGATCTTGAGTCAATGTATACATTTGCTGATTCATATCGTTGGAAATTAGATGTATATTTACTCATGTACCAAAACTTGCTGCAGTATTATTTTAAAAACCTTTGCATGGAACAATTATGAGGGGATCGTGGACACATCTAGGTGAGAATTCATTGGAGAATGTGGTAAAAGATGCCTCTAACATGACTGTTGATGATCTAATTGAATGGGCCGAAGATGAAGCGCAATAAACGTGCTCTATGTCCACATCCCACAGAAAAGTATAAAATGAACCTACCTGCTGCCATATAAGAAAGTACGAACTGGTTGAAAATGTGTTAGAATGAGGAACTTCGTTGTAGCGGACAAATTACACATGTTGTGGAGAATGTATTTGAATAGAGTGATTTCACCACCTATGGACGGTTATATGACGAGTCTGTTGTACAGCTACCAACTCTGTTCTATCTTATGCGTGAAAAGAATCCGGTGTTGGAAAAACCGTCAATCCCAGCACTGATTCCTTCAAATGGTTCTAAACGGATTTTTCCCGAATCTTTAAGCCATGGTAAACCAAAACTCTCTCCTACCAAGCTCATGTTATGTTTTTCTATAAATACATGGGGTTTCGAAATAGCGTTTTCAATATGTTTTTGATGTGATATGAACATGGTTATCATTGGTTCTTCTGATCTTAATCCAACCATGGAAAAAGTGTTTTACACGCATATCGATTTCATTGTCAGCAACTTACCTTTAATGTGAAATTAAATACAACCTACTCCGGATCGCAAAACTTTAGCTATAAACCTCATCAAGAAAACCGAAATTAAATACTTAATTTTAAAGTTACAAACCATTAACAATTAAAATGAATTTTAACTTAAATAAGTTGTAGCCGTAAGACCTTATCTTATTGGTCTTCATTTGTTGGAGAACCGAGGAAATTGTTTTCATTGTGGGTTTATAAAATTTTAGGTGTGAACAAAGGGCAGCCCAATATCTCCGAGTATTAATGCGTATATAGATCGTATATTGGAAAGAGGGTATTATCTGCTAGGCCGATAATGGGCTTATAATGACACCAACATAATCAGTAATATTAAATATGATGTTTATACCAGTATATTACAATAAGAAGCCGTGGATAAGGGTCACCAAGATTAAGGCAGTAATGGCAGATATGTCTAAAACACGGTCGCATCTTAAAATTACTTATACCTTTATTCGTAGAATGTTACATACTTAAAGAATTAGAAATGGCATATGTTATCGTAGCGGAGGTATTCAGTGGTCATCAGAAGAAAATGAATATATACGCGACAATGAGGAAGCTAATGTGACAAATAACGGTGATTAACATCGACGTATATAGATACTGAAATGATGATGACAATCAACTATTGGCATTTAATCGAACTTATAATCATTAGATCTGTTGATGTGATAAATCGAAGATCGTAAATACTCAAGAATAGCACTCCAAATTGAACTTACTCATAATCAAAGATGAGGTTGAAGGGAAGATCTGCCAGAAGAATACTTAGGAAAGAGAATGAAATATCCACTATATAGCTATTTATATGAACGT
>LBNU01016820.1:45589-107442 GCA_014162995.1 Artemisia annua | reverse complement strand
TATGAAAACGGACGAAAACGTATGAAAACGGCCAAAAACATATGAAAACGTATAAAAACTGCTGAAAACGTATAAAAATTGCTGAAAACGTATGAAACGGACGAAAACGTCTGAAAATAGACAAAAATATATAAAAACAGACGAAAACGTATGAAAACGAACGAAAACATATATAAACGTATGAAAACGGACAAAAACGGACGAAAACGTCTAAAAACAGACAAAACGTATTAAAACTTACAAAAACGTCTGAAAACGGACAAAAATTTATAAAAACGGACGAAAATGTATGAAAACGGACAAAAACGTCTGAAACGGATGAAAACTTACAAAAACAAACGAAAACGTATGAAAACAGACAAAAACGTATGAAAACGGACAAAAACATATGAAAGCAGATGAAAACGTCTAAAAATGGACGAAAACGTATGAGAACGGACAAAAACGTCTGAAAACGTATATAAACATATGAAAACGTACAAAAAAGGATGAAAACGCGTAAAAACGGACGAAAACGTAATAAAGTGAAAGAAAACGTGAATTTATAAAAAAAATAATAGTAAAAAAAACGTGAATTAAAAAATAATGATTTAAAAAAAACGCGAATTAAAGGAAAAATGACAAAGAAAAAAAAAGTTAAAAAAAAGTGAATAAATAAGAAAGAAAAAAAGACAATGAAAAAGGAAAAAAGACATGGACTTAGGTTTTCATATTAAATCTTAGGTTAATCCTCCCATTAGATCAAACTAGATTGATGATAGGAATTTGTTCCCCAATATGCAACAAAAACTTAATCTCTAAACGAACTTTTCTCTTATATAAAATACTAAATATATAAACTTGCTTTTATGATATTATGGACTTCATAAAGTCCAAAAAAATTTCAACCGATATATTTAGCATTATACAATATATACAATTGGTTAATGACTTGATTAGGCCGACTTTAACATCTCTTTAATGTATACACATGAACTAGTTACCACCGCATCTTTATATACTTTGTGATCTAATGGGAGTTTATGTACATAAAACCCACACAAGTTTTTATGTCATCATGGACATGTTCTGTAAACCGTTAATGAAGATGCTCTTTAAACTTTTTGGAGATCAATCATCTTACTAAATACTCAACAACTTATACTAGCATTTTTTCTCTTAAAATAAACAAAAACCAATGCTCCTTTTATTATAAAATATTGTTCACAAACAAACAGAAAACATACAGTTTAAGAAATATATAACTATTATTGCTTTTTCTTTGTTGAGGCAACATTATCGAGATCTCCTTATGTTTTAATGATGACAAATAAACCTTCGAAACACATAAAATAACAAACGTTAGCCAAAGTTTCCCCGACTCAACATCTACTCCTGACGCGTTGGCCATGCGTTGATGCGCCAGGCTACTGATGTTGTCGGGACGAACTTTGAAAGTCCGCTTTCCCCTTACTCGACAAATGTGGATCTTTCAATACAGGTATGAATATGCTATGTGCTTAATTGAGAACACTCGAAACGAGTTTTGGGATTAGAGAGATCCAACTTTTAAAACACCCACTTACGGGAAAACCCAACTCATGTTTTCTAACTCTCGCCTCTAGCCAAGGCTTTTCTAAATTTAGGGAGCTTATATATTTCACGTAACATCATGTGAAAGCATCCATATGCTCATATCCCGTGCTTACGTCTTCTCTAATCACGTAACGGGTTTACTCCCTTATTGGTCAAACTAAGTCCAAGGTCTCTTTGCGTAAACGCATCCTTACCCGCATGGGTTATGCTTTACACCAAGGGGCAAAACACTTGACTTGTTTGTATCAAGGTGTTAGTTGAGTACGTCGAGTCGTGAAAAGTCACGAGTTATGAAACTATGGATTCTCGACGTTGTGTTACTTGGACTTATAAGTAACCTATGATTTTCTCAACTTATAATCTTAATTGTCAACCTTTTTCTTCTTAATGACAATTAGATTTTTACTAATCTTTCTTAATCTCATTTTACAAAGCCAAAACAAGTTTCCCACAAGATCAAACGTTACATAAGTGCAACATGAAATAAAAGTGAGACGCGTCGACCTCCCGCGACTCAAGTAGGTCCAATGCATGGTCAACAAGAAGCAAGTTAATTAACCTAAAAATACATTGCTAAAACGGTCAACAATAATGTTGGTGAGTTCCATAGGTTTATAAAATGAAATGTTGTACGCATAACCACCAAGTATAATGTGCATGACAAAGTCACGTGAAAAATTAGTTACAATAGCATTAAGCTCATGACCCCGAAGCTGACTGCATGAAATATGTGCCTCCAGAGTGTTTTGCCAGGCACTCTAATGTATATGTAAAATGAAATGCATCGCTTGACTGTTGGTATAGATCCAACACGGATGGAGGGCGTCACCCTCAATAGATCTATCCATCACTCTCGCTAAGCATAATTAACGGTCCATGATTGTATTGGGGACTTAAATAAGGCAATGCAGGTAACTTAAGCTATGTACAATGAATTTGATACTTAGGCTCGTTACGAAAATGGTGCATGTATTCTCCCCCGTGGGATTTGAAACAATATTAAAATGTATACGGCGGCTATGAAACTCACCTGAAGTGATAGCGTACAATGATGATGAAATGATAGGGACAACAAGGCGCGAGTATTAGCATGCAACCTATTATGAATGAATATGATTCTACTTTAGAACGTTAAGTGATTTAATGAATGTACATGCCACATGCTATCTATTACCACTCGTAGTGTAGAAAACTATTATCGTTAAAGATAAGGTTTTCATAACTTAGGAAATATTCCATACTAGACTTGCAAAACTAATCAAAGTAATTATTTGTACGTAAGATGTTAGTGTTTAGACTTGGCATTTGGCAAAAACTGTGTAATGACGTTTTAGTAGTCGTGTAAAATAACCCTTTGGTCGTACGTGTTCAACGTTAAAAAGTACGGCCTCTTCAATGTCGTTACTTGAAATATCAGTGTTAGTACGTAATATTTTTCTCTATTAGAAAGCTTGTCAAAATATTAATAGTTGTCGGTTTGGTTTTAAACGCGTATATCTTGGTCATGATAAGGCCGTTTCTAGGTTCTTTATATCCATGAATCGTATAAACATGCTACTAACATATTTTTAGGTAGCGTCGCGACCTCTAGTAACGTTATAAACGTCTGTTTGTCCGTCGAAAATCGTTCCAACAGCCAAGCATATTTTCAGAAAATTGTTTTTGTCGTTAAACTGGAAGAAATCATATCTCCTTCGTTATTAACTCGTTTTACCCCCTTTTTCGGCCATAGTCGTCTCGGAAAGTATTTCTAAATATTTGGTCCAAAATTACCCACAACCTAAGATTTTTGACCACATTTTCAAAATAGGCAACAGTTTAGCTATAATATAATTGTCAAAAAATGGTTTTCCTAGTAACTAACTGGTCCAAAAACCATACAAACAACAATCAATTCATCCCATAACCTACCATACACCTACTAGGGGTGTCATGGGGTCCTAAACATCACCAAAATGGTGGGTTTCATGAGATTACTCTAAATGTTTATAGATCTATGTTAAAATACAAGATTAAAATAGAGTGGTATGTAACATATATATTTGCATTGCTAGTTACTAAAACATCAAAATATATTAAATAAAAGTATGAAAAGTTAGAAAAATTTACTTGAAGCTTACTTGATGTTGATAAATTTAAGGTAGTAGCAAGAAAATGTGACCCAAGTAGCACTCCAAAATACCCAATATATATTTTATAACCCAAAGAAACACTTAATAAGCCTTGAATAAGCAAACCACACTTTTTACCTCTTAGTTTTTCCTTTATTCGAACTTTTGTACATAGAGGAGAGATTACCAAATTTTTCCTAAGTCTGAAATGTGTAGAAACTAGTTGTATCTTTATATAGCAAAAAGAAAATCTAGATATTTTATAAAATAATACATAAGTACATTAGGTAAAGATTTTTTTTTTTTTTTTTCCTCTCACACAAAGTGTGTTTGGTGATGTGTTCCCTGCCGAAAATAATGGGGAGGATGAGAAGAGCATACCTCATTAATTGTTGGTGTCTCCTAACTAGTATAGTTGAATTCCAATTATTTAGTTACTTGTAGATATTTAGTGTTTTAACTGATACCGGGTACCGAGTTTGCTAAAAATAAAGTTTAACTGTACTAAATAGAATGTGACGACGTTGTGAAAATTATTAAATTACATTCCTGATGAGAATCGGGTGTTAGATTAGTTGTCGTGTTGAAATATCGAAAACCGACGGAAGTTTAATCGTATACCGGTAAATACGGTAAAATCCTCAAAACACCGGGTAAATTAATAATATAAATTTTATATTATTATAATGAGTATGAAAATATATTAGGATCATAGTCGGGAGTGTCGGACGTGTTAGTCACATTATTGATCGCGTGTTAGCGTTTATTTAAAGATAAACTTACGTAAAACGTCAAATGTACGAAAAATGTTAATTTGAATAACCTACGAGTGGAATAGTATAAANTTAATAATATAAATTTTATATTATTATAATGAGTATGAAAATATATTAGGATCATAGTCGGGAGTGTCGGACGTGTTAGTCACATTATTGATCGCGTGTTAGCGTTTATTTAAAGATAAACTTACGTAAAACGTCAAATGTACGAAAAATGTTAATTTGAATAACCTACGAGTGGAATAGTATAAAAATGATATCGTGATGATATGTAGACTATTCTTAGTCCGTATGAAGTGTCCCTACTAATAATGCATGAATTCGCAGCTAAACCAAGCCGGTTACGCGAATATGAATACCCGTAAACCCTGTTTACGATGAAATGAATGATGTGCATGAATAGTGCTTTCCTTCCGGGAATGAATAGTGTCATATGAATAGTAAATTTTATGAACGCTTCTCGGAATCTCAAATTGACTCCGAAAACGATGAATAGTAAAATGATGAATAGTGATCGATGAATAGTAAATGATGAATAGTAACAGGTGAATAGTGAAATGTCGAGGTTTGGGAAATGACCTGAAATTACGGGTTGTGACACATTTCACCTTCTACACACACTAGGCTCCCCATCACATCCAACTCTTACATATTCCCTTACACACACACAATCCAACCTTATATTCCTTACACCCTTTCACATCCCAAACCTTTCTCTCCAAGAAAAGGAATATACCTTGGATATTCTCTTCTTAACCCAACCATGGTTCTCCTAACCCAACTATGATTAGTTCTCTACACTTAACCTTGGTTAAATCTTAACCATACCAAGGATGGAATATTCCCTTTGATATACCCTTTAACCTAACCATGGTTTATTCTCCACACACTCTTCATTGAAATGATAGGGACAACAAGGCGCGAGTATTAGCTGCAACCTATTATGAATGAATATGATTCTACTTTAGAACGTGAAGTGATGTAATGAATGTACATGCACATGCTATCTATACCACTCGTAGTGTAGAAATACTAGTTATCGTTGAAAGATAAGGTTTTCATAACTTAGGAAAATATGTCCATACTAGACTTGCAAAACTAATCAAGTAATATTGTACGTAAGATGTTAGTGTTTAGACTTGGCATTTGAAAACCTTGTAATGACGTTTAGTAGTCGTGTAAATAACCCTTTGGTCGTACGTGTTTCAACGGTTAAAAAGTACGGCTCTTCAATGTCGTTACTTGAAAATATAGTGTTTAGTACGTAATATTTTTCTCTATTAGAAAGCTGTCAAAATATTATATAGTTGTCGGGTTTTAAACGCGTATATCTTGGTCATGATAAGCCCGTTTTCTAGGTTCTTTATATCCATGAATTCGTATAAACATGTACTAACATATTTTTAGTAGCTCGGACCCTCTAGGTAACGTTAAACGTCTCGTTTTGTCCGTCGAAAATCGTCCAACAGCAAGCATATTTTCAGAAAATTAGTTTTTGTCGTTAAACTTGGAAAAATCATATCTCCTTCGTTATTAACTCGTTTTTATCCCCGTTTTCGGCCATAGTTTCGTCTCGGAAAGTATTTTCTAAATATTTGGTCCAAAATTACCCACAACCTAATGATTTTACCACATTTTCAAAATAGGAACAGTAGCTATATATATATTGTCAAAAATGGATTTTCCTAGTAACTAACTTGTCCAAAACCATACAAACAACAATCAATCATCCCATAACCTACCATACACCTTCTTAGGGTGTCATGGGGTCCTAAACATCACCAAAAATGGTGGGTTTCATGAGATTACTCTAAATGTTTATAGATCTATGTTAAAATACAAGATTAAAATAGAGTGGTATGTAACATATATATTTGCATTGCTAGTTACTAAAACANATTTGAGTTGGTAAACCTTAGATTGATTAATGTTAAGGTTTAGTGTGAAGTACAATTGGGGGTTTAGCAAGGTTAGGTATTTATAAGATCCAACACCCAACACTTGGGAAATTTATGACAGAGTCCTGGCGCGCTGCCCACGCGTTGACGCGTCGGCCTTGGTAAATTTTTCCCAAGTTTGGGTCTTAGCCTATAAATACCCCCTTGCCTCTTGTATTCCTCACCCCTTGCCATTACTCTTTATCTCTACATTCTTTCTCTCTAATCCTCTAATTCTATCTTGTGTTCTTAGTAAAACACATTAACATCATTTGAAAGAACACATCTCCTTGCAAGGGAAGAATCACAAGAACCTAATCCACTCTTGTGATTGTGTCGAGGGTCTTCTTCTCTATACCCTTTCTATTAGAATCGAGTCACTAGGTTAGGTCAGGTCTTGATTCAAAGAAACAACATTCTATAATTTTATTTGGTTGTAAGGGAAGTCTTGTGTCTTTGTGACCAAGCCTAGATTATTGGGGATCTAGTTTGAAGACTTGTGTCTTGGTGACCAAGCCTAGATCATTGGGGATCTAGTTGGGGTTTGATACTTCCGGTGGGAAGTCTTAGTGGTAAGTCGAATCACGAGATTCTTTTGGGTGGTTTCTGAGGGCGGAATACCGTTGGGGAGTAGCTCTTCTTAGTGAGCACCGATCTTAGTGCATATTGGTGGAGTGAAGTTGTAACGGTTTGTAATCCACCGAAAGGATTATACTAGAGTAATAGTATCGGTGTCGTNGTGTCTTGGTGACCAAGCCTAGATCATTGGGGATCTAGTTGGGGTTTGATACTTCCGGTGGGAAGTCTTAGTGGTAAGTCGAATCACGAGATTCTTTTGGGTGGTTTCTGAGGGCGGAATACCGTTGGGGAGTAGCTCTTCTTAGTGAGCACCGATCTTAGTGCATATTGGTGGAGTGAAGTTGTAACGGTTTGTAATCCACCGAAAGGATTATACTAGAGTAATAGTATCGGTGTCGTGGATTCGCAACTGGATGTACGGATGGTATAAACCCCCATCCCGAACCAGTATATATCGTGGTGTCTCTTTATATGCTTTATATACTTTGTTTGTGTTTGTGGTTGTAATTATTGTTGTATAACCACTTGGTGATCTTTGAGGCTTAAAGTTAATAAACTTTGAAAAAGTCGAAAATACCGTATTCACCCTCCCCTACGGTTCTACATTCTTGTTTACTTTGTGCAGGATGACAATTTTGTTCTTAACTAATCAATTTGTGTTTCTTTTATAAATTTATATACTAATTTTAAGTAAAAGTAATATGATAAAGTTAAAAAATCTACTGGTATTTATTTATTTACGAAAATAGATAATTTATTTGAGACAACTCAAAATAAAATTTTGAATTATCTTAAGGTTATAAATAGCGTGACGCGTGGTGTGACGGTATTATCAAGCCCCACGCCTTAAGAGTTATGACGAAGCAATATCATTTTCTATGACGTGACTTAAAGCATCACAAAATATGAAAATGTTATAAATTTATATATTATCATATTTCATAGATATCGAGTTTATAAAAAGTGTTATACATGATGAATTAAGTCAAGAAACTATCTTTACATGTAATCTTTTTTATTTCTTTCAAAAAAGAATTTTTCTCATCGGAGTTAAATTCAAAAGACACCACGTCTCGCGCTTTAGCACGTCTTTTCACGCTTCATCTCACGTCATGCCACGAGTTATCGCCTTGATTTATTGCATAACGTAAGGTCATGCCTCACGTTTAGCGTCGAACGTGCCTTTTTAGAACCCAACAAGTGATGATTACTTTTGTACAAAATACAACAACAACAACAACAACAACAACAACAACAACAACAACAACAACAACAACAAAACCCAATTCTGCCGAGGCAGAGTATGGGGGAGGTAGAATGTAGACAGATCATACCCCTACCCCAGGATAGACCCGGAGGTAGAGAGACCGCTTTCAAATACTTTTGTACTAAATACACTATAAAAATGTTCAAAATTTCAAAAACTCAATACACTTTACAATAATTCCATTAGCACAATATTAGCTGGAACCCAAAAAATTCACAATCCATGCACCCAAACACTCCCCATTTCTCCATAATATAACCCCCCCATCCTAAAACCCTTCCCTCCCTCTCTTCAAAAAAACCGCCACTTTCTCTTTCCCTCATCCCAAATAAAAAACCACTACTAAACTGCTTTAGTGCAAACCACTACTAAACTGCTTCTAGTGATCAAGTTAAGATTCTTTGTTGTGGTGTGTATAAACCTCCGAATTAGGCTCCTATTTATAGTGTAAGTGAAACCCTAACTCGTCCCTGGAAAGTTATGACAAGCAAATGATCGGTCTTGTCATTGAAGTAGCTCATTAATGTAGAAAGTATAACTACCATGTGAAGTACGTTGCGCATTTGGTGTAAAACCGGCGAGCTTTATTTCGCGTAACCGGCGCTTATATAGTATATAACCGGCGCACTTCATGTTTGACTCGTGGATATATAGTTGACCAAAGATGCCCGTAAGCGACGCTCTTTCTTCTAAACGGCGTGCTTTAGTCCAAACTATGTCTTTTTCATTATATGTTTATAAAGTCATCCTTCTCGCGTGTTTCTTGTTACTTCCTCCAAACCTTTGTCCTACATATATATTCTCATATTAAGTACCAAAAGTCTTAATAATAAGGTTATTTATCCTATAATTCATGTAATATCGGGGGTATAAACATGTATAATACGAGACTCATCAGTTTATAAAACCCAACTCAAAATATTTTATAAAACCAAACTCAAAGCCTCAAAACATTTTATAAAAACCAACTCAAAGCTTTTATAAAAGGGCAAATTACCTGAAAATGTATTTAACTTGCCACTTTCTACCATTGTATGTAGCATTCTTTTTTTTTTCCCAATCTGTCAATGAACTTGCAAAATCCGTTCATTGCGTGTAGCGGTGACCTGTTTAACCTGCTGGGGCAGGTTAAACTAACGATCGTTAGGTTTATCATTGCAATGTTAGTCCTTTAGACTAACGATCGTTTATCATGGCTACATACAATGACAAAAAGTAACAAGTTAGACGACTTTTATTATTTTTAAAATTTATGTACGTTTTTTTACACGTTTTTGCACACATTTTTATACACGTTTTTATACACATTTTTATACACGTTTATACACACGTTTTTATACACGTTTTATGCATGTTTTTATACGGATTTTTATAAACACATTTGTATACACGTTTTTATGCACGTTTTTATACACACGTTTTTATACACGGTTTTACACACGTTTTTAAAATATTCCAATACATACATTTTTATACGTTTTCGTCTGTTTTCTTACGTTTTCATTTTTTTAATGTTTTCACACGTTTTTTTACGTTTTCGACAATTTTTTACGTTTTCGCCGGTTTTTTTCGTTTTCGCCCGTTTTTTTTATGTTTATGTCAATTTTTTTACGTTTTCGCCCGTTTTTTTACGTTTTCGTCTGTCTTTTAACCTTTTCGACCGGTTTTTTACGTTTTCGTCCATTTTTTTACTTTTTCCCCCTTTTTTTACGTTTTCGCCCTTTTTTTACGTTTTCGTCTATTTTTTTACGTTTTCGTCCGTTTTTTACGCGTTCGTCTGTTTTTTTACGCTTTCGCTCGTTTTATTATGTTTTTGCCCCTTTTTTTTACGTTTACGCACTTTTTTTTACGTTTTCGTTCGTTTTTTTTACGTTTTCGTTCGTTAAAAAAACGGGCGAAAACGTAATAAAATGGGCGAAAGCGTAAAAAAACAGACGAATGCATAAAAATGGACAAAACGTTAAAAAATAGACGAAAATGTAAAAAAAAAGGGCGAAAACATAAAAAAAACAGACGAAAACGTAAAAAACGGACGAAAACATAAAAAAACGGGCGAAAACGTAAAAAAAACCGGCGAAAACGTAAAAAACGGATGTAAAATGTAAAAAAACGGACGAAAACGTAAAAAATTGTCGAAAACGTAAAAAAACGTGTGAAAACATAAAAAAAACGAAAACGTAAGAAAACATACGAAAACGTATAAAAATGTATGTATTGGAATATTTTAAAAACGTGTGTAAAACCGTGTATAAAAACGTGTGTATAAAAACGTGCATAAAAACGTGTATACAAATGTGTTTATAAAAATCCGTATAAAAACATGCATAAAAACGTGTATAAAAACGTGTGTATAAACGTGTATAAAAATGTGAATAAATAAAAATGTGTGCAAAAACGTGTAAAAAACGTACATAAATTTTAAAAATAATAAAAGTCGTCTAACTTGTTACTTTTTGTCATTGTATGTGGCCATGATAAACGATCGTTAGTCTAAAGGACTAACATTGCAATGATAAACCTAACGATCGTTAGTTTAACCTGCCCCAGCAGGTCAAACAGGTCACCGCTACACGCAATGAACGGATTTTGCAAGTTCATTGACAGATTGGGAAAAAAAAAAAGAAGGCTACATACAATGGTAAAAAGTGGCAAGTTAAATACATTTTTAGGTAATTTGCCCTTTATAAAACCATACTCAAATCATTTTACAAAACAAAACAAGCTAAACGGTTGAAGGTTTATGTTTCCATAAAATGGTAAAATGAAAATAAACAAATGGGTATAATCTTACTCATGACTTAACTAATTATCAAATGGGTCTACTCTTTTTTTAAACAAATAAGTTAAGCTTACTTTAAGTACTTACCTAAATACACTTTGCTCTTGTAGCTTAATGATTTACTAAATATGCAATGTATTTAACTTACTTGTATTAATGTAATTAGTTAACAATTTAGTTGTGGAACTAACTAATAACATGTTAATTTGAAAATTTTGAGTTTCAAACTAAGAATCTCCTTTGCATGTTATGGACCATATTTTTCTCTACACATTGCAAAGCATTGTCCACCTTTCTCTCATTCCAAATGGACAATAGGATGCTTCCATCCTTTTTCTCTGGCCAAGGCTTATTTGAACCTCAATTAACCATGGCTAATGAATTAGTTTAACCTAACCCTTCTTAGGGCTTCGAAATACTCCTAGGAAGGTTAAAAGTGAAGTGCACATGGTGGTTTATCAAGAGGCAACGACTAATTATTTGGCAAGATGTAAAACAGCCCTAACGTGCTAGTAACGTGAGCCAGCACGCGAGAGCATCACGTTTTGGGTTGTCTTGATTTATTGCCTATAAACAACACTCTTTTGCCATGCTAATACTTAATCTATTGCCAAACATATCTCCCCTCTTATTCCTTTCTTATATCTCTCTAAGTCCTTTAATCCTTCTTGTGTTTTAACATTTTTCTATCATCTATTGAAAGTGAACTTCTTTGCAAGATAAGAACACACAAAAACCTAATCCATTATTGTGTGTTGGGTCTAGATCGCGTCTTCATCTTCTTACCATGTCTTCTTCTAGTCTTACATATTCATTTGTAACTAAGTGTCAAGTCTTACCTCGGGGTGCGGAGAAGCAAGTGTGAAAGTCTTACTCCGGGTGTGACAAGTAAGGGTGTAATAGTCGTGTAGCTGGTGCGGTCAACCTTGGGGTTTGGTACTTCTTTGGTAGAAGTCGTTGTAACCGGTTTAAGAGTTCGCGAGGTCTTTGTTGGTAGTTCCAGGTGCGGATTCCGTTAGGTGTTAGATTGGGTCTAGGTGTAGATCGGTAAAAGCTAAAGTGCACGATTCATACACCACGAGAATTTGGTACTAGTGAATAATATAGGTGCCGTGGATTCGAAACTAGACGTACGGATGATCTAAACCCCTCATCTCGAACTAGTATAAATCGTTGTGTTTGTCTCTCTTCCTTTAACTCTTTACTTACGATTTATATTATTTATTTGTTCACACCCTTGCATGCAATCTTGACATTTAATCTACTTAAACTTAAAATAAGTCAAAAAAATTGCATTCACCATCCCTCTACGGTTATGTATAAATCATTAAATGAATTTGTAGTAGATGTGTTAACTTAGGAATCCATTTAATTTGTTTAAGTTTAATTTCAACATAAAGGTAGTTTAATAATTACAATTTGGTGAATTTTCAACATGCATTATAGATTTAAATTTTGACATGGGAAGATTATAAACAAAATGAGGTACAACTATGGGCTTCTTAATCATAGTGTATTTTGTCTTGAAAAACACAATAAAACTATAGAGCCAGGAGCAACGATCACAAGTATTAGACGACGGTTGATCCCATACGGATCATTAAAAGCCGTATCCTTACTTATATTAGTTTATTATTTAATCATCCATATCTATATTCATATCTATCATGTTTGATTCATCTAGCCAAACCCATATCTAATTGGTGAAGCGGGCAAAAGAATATCGAGTTGAATATGCAAAATTAGTTTACTGGTATTAAAAAACTTGATTTCCAATCAAGTTAAAACACAAATTATTAAATAAACTAAATTTGAGTGAGGGTACTCTTAAAAAAAACATGTGTAATAAAAGAAAACATTTTTTTATTGTAATTTGCATTATGACAATTTTGTCTTCGATGTTGTAAATTTTAACATGTTTAGGAGGTGAGTTATTTTAGAGACTGAGGGACAATTTTGTAAGGTAAGGTCATGCCTCGCGTTTTAGCGTCGAACGTGCCTTTTAGAACCCAACAAGTGATGATTACTTTTGTACTACTAAATACACCATAAAAATATTCAATTCAAAATTTCAAAAACTCACTTTACAATAATTCCATTACAATATTAGCTGGAAACCAAAAAAAACAAAAAAATTTCACAATCCCCACACCCAAACACCCCCATTTCTCCATATAACCCCTCCCCATCCTAAAACCCTTCCCTCCCTCTCTTCAAAAAAAACCGCCACTCACTCTCTTTCTCTTTCCCTCATCCCAAATAAAAAAAATAACCAACCAACCAACCAACCATGGCAGCATCATCAACCAACCCTCACGAACTCGCCCAAGCAGCCACCATACTCCTGGATCCAAACACCACCCAATTCACAACACTAATCTCCCACCTCATGTCCACAAACAACTCCCAACGCTCCCAAGCCGAATCCCTTTTCAACTTTTCCAAAATCCATCACCCGGAGCCTCTCGCTCTCAAACTATCCCAAATTCTCCACTCCTCCCCCCTCCCCGAACACCGCGCTTTTTCCGCGGTCCTTTTACGCCGTGTTTTGACTCATTCTGATGATCAGCATACTTTACAACAACGTGTATTGTATAATTCGCTTTCGGAGAGTGCGAAAACTGCGATTAAAGCGAGTTTGCTTGAATGTGTTAAGAAAGAGGAGGTTAAGAGTGTGTGTAAGAAGATATGTGATACTGTTTCGGATTTAGCGGTTTTGGTTGTTGGTGAGAATGGATGGGTGGAGTTGTTGCCTTTTATGTTTGGATGTGTTGTGAGTGATGAGAATCGGTTGAAGGAGAGTGCGCTTTTGATTTTCGCGCAATTGGCGCGTTTTATTGGTGAGACGTTGCTTTTGTATATGGATACTTTGCATAATGTGTTTTTGGGGTGTTTAGGGGGAGGGGTGGGGGTTGAGGTTAGGATTGCGGCGTTAGGTGCTGCGATTAATTTTATTCAGTGTTTGGAGAAGACTAGTGATAGGGATAAGTTTCATGATTTGTTGCCTTTGATGATGATGACTTTAACCGAGGCGTTGAATTCCGGTGAGGAGAGTACGGCTCAGGACGCGTTGGAGTTGTTGATTGAGTTGGCTGGGACTGAGCCCAGGTTTTTGAGGAAGAGTATTGTGGAAGTTGTGGGGGCGATGTTGCAGATAGCGGAAGCGGAGAGTTTGGAGGAGGGGACTAAGCATTTGGCGGTTGAGTTTGTTGTGACGCTTGCGGAGGCCAGGGAGAGGGCGCCTGGGATGATTAGGAAGTTGCCGCAGTTTATTAAGAGATTGTTTGAGGTTTTGATGAAGATGTTGTTGGATGTTGAAGATGATCCTGCTTGGCATAGTGCTGAGATTGAACATGAGGATGCCGGTGAGAGTAGTAATTATAGTGCTGGTCAGGAGTATTTGGATAGGCTTTCGATTTCTTTGGGCGGGAATACGATTGTTCCGGTTATTTCTGAGATTTTTCCTGCGTATTTGGCTGCTCCTGAGTGGCAAAAGCATCACGCTGCACTTATTGCTTTGGCTCAAATTGCCGAAGGTTGCTCAAAGGTATTACTAATTGTTGTCTTGGCGTTTTGTAAGGTTTAGTTATAGGCGGTTTTTGGAAATGAAATTATGTGTTACTATTATAACTTTTGTGTATGTTTTGATATAGGTTATGACTAAGAACTTAGAGCATGTCGTGTCAATGATAATAAACTCGTTTCAAGATGCTCATCCGCGTGCTAGATGGGCGGCTATTAATGCAGTTGGTCAACTATCTACAGACTTGGGACCCGATTTGCAAAATCAGTATCACGGTCTTGTGCTTCCAGCATTAGCTTCAGCAATGGATGATTTCCATAATCCACGGGTGCAGGTGAGTCTTGTTAGCATTGATGTACTTTTTGTTTGGTGCATATGTCGATTGCAATAATCTGCCACGTATATATGTCCGGTATTCGTGTATACTAATTGTAAAACAAGCAGTGGTTAAGCGTATTGTCTCATTGGTTGCTATATTTGTGAAATTGTTTGGATATCGAAATGCAGTATTCATTAGTGACCCTTTTGGGCTCTGGTTGATCTGAAGTTTCTTATTAACATTTGTGAAAAGAAGTATAAGTATGTTAAATTGTTAATAGACTAAACTCGCCAATGAGCACTGCATCTTCAAATCTGTAACATTTGTACTGGCTTTAATGGTTTCTTTCACTTCAGTTTTTATTTTTACAATAGACCGACTTCTGACTTCTTTGCCCTTAATTGTTTGCTTCTTTTATTTTTAAATCTCAGGAAACTAATATGGATACTGGGATATACTGTAAATTGTTTTTAGTAATATTCAATGTGTCACTGTTTTTAACCACTTAAGGGTGGCCTAGTGGCAAAAGAACTTGTGACTATCGCTCTAAAAATGTGTGAGGTCTCAAGTTCAATTCCTGTTAGGTGCAAACAACCTTAAGTGGCCACACCAACCTCCTGAAAAGGGAGGGCTTTACCTGGTTTGAGTCTGTGTGGCGGTGGGTTCAAACCCTGTGAATTAGTCGGCCAAAAGTTCGGAAATCATGGTTACCAAAAAAAAAAAAAAAAATGTGTCATTGTTTAAGTACTATTTGTAAACACTTCTGTTTTTATACAAGCTGTTCTTGTTACTTGCTACAAAAAGGCAACAGAAATAAAACAGTTTATAATTTTCAAATCGAGCAATGCTATATAGAATTTCATCTGTTTAAGATGTGATCATCCTGACTAGAAAAAACATGTTTAAGTTCTGTTACATACAAATATTGACTTTCCATATATATGTTTTGCAGGCACATGCTGCTTCAGCAGTTCTCAACTTCAGTGAAAATTGTACACCCGAACTTTTGAACCCATATTTGGATGGGATTGTCGGAAAATTGCTTGTATTGTTGCAGGTATGTCATTCAGTTACTGTATTCTAATTGCGAACGCTGTTCACATAAATTGCAGTAACGATATTTGTTAGTTAATGATTCATGAAAGAGTTAACATTTTCAATGTTGATGAATGGACACTAACCTTCGAATATTTATGTAATATATATCCAGAACCCTAAGCAGATGGTGCAGGAGGGGGCTTTGACTGCCTTGGCATCAGTTGCCGACTCTTCTCAGGTATTAAAGATACTAATTTATTACTTCAAATTTTTTTAGTTTATTGTAAGTCTGGATCTCACATGCTATGTAATTTGCAGGCGCATTTCCAAAAATATTATGATGCCGTTATGCCTTACTTGAAAGCCATACTTATGAACGCAACTGACAAAGCTAATCGCATGCTTCGCGCTAAATCTATGGAGTGTATTAGTTTGGTTGGAATGGCTGTTGGAAAAGATAAATTCAGGGATGATGCTAAGCAGGTATACTTTTTTCTTTAATGTGATTCATATATGATGGCATATATATTATAATCTTACAGACTAAAAATTATTATGTATTTTCAAGGTTATGGATGTCCTTCTGTCACTACAAGGTTCCCAACTCGAGACAGATGACCCTACAATAAGCTACATGTTGCAAGTATGTACTTTTCTATGTAACTTCTCTTACGATATAAAACTTTCTTACAAGGAAGTTAATATGTACTTTTTTCGTTGTAGGCTTGGGCAAGACTTTGCAAGTGCCTAGGGCAGGATTTCCTTCCTTACATGAATGTTGTCATGCCACCGCTGCTTCACTCTGCTCAGCTTAAACCCGACGTTACAATTACATCTGCAGATTCAGATGCTGATGTCGATGAATCTGATGATGAAAGGTCTGATTATAATTAAATGATAAAAAAAAACTACATTTTGGGAGTCTTTTCACCCATTGGTCTTTGATGTCTGACTTTCTCTGTAGCTATTTTTATTTATTCAATCTGACATGCTATAAATAAACCATAACCTTAATGACTCATTAGTAAGTAAATGAGTAGAAACTTCTTAATGATCTTGGATGTCTTGGGAGTTTTACTTAGATGTTTCAGCTTTTCGACTAACTTGTTTGTTTTTGTGTGTGAGCGTATGCTTAGCCCTTGCCTTTGTTTCACTTAAATGCACTATTAGGTTTTTTAGTTAATGAGTTCACATTCTAAGTGTGTCATGTCATCCTGCAGCATTGAGACTATCCAGCTTGGAGATAAGAGAATAGGAATCAAGACGAGTGTCCTTGAGGAAAAAGCTACTGCATGCAACATGCTATGTTGCTATGCTGATGAGTTAAAGGAAGGGTTTTTCCCCTGGATTGATCAGGTGGAATATCCTTATTTACTTTCTCATGTTTTTGTATGATGTTTCCATGAAAAATTGACTTACTGTTTGACCAAAACTCATGCAGGTTGCTCCAATATTAGTACCGCTTCTTAAGTTTTATTTTCATGAAGAAGTTAGGAAAGCTGCAGTTTCAGGTACAAATTCATCTCAAATAAACTTAAAATTAGCTAAGTATGCTGTTCTAAGCATCGACTTTTTCTTTGACCTGTAGCTATGCCTGAGTTACTTCGTTCAGCAAAATTAGCTGTTGAGAAGGGGCAATCCCAGGGTCGCAATGAGTCCTATGTAAAGCAATTGTCTGACTATATCATACCAGCTCTAATAGAGGCGTTACACAAGGTTAATTTTGCATTTTCCCTCTCCTTGTTTCAGGTTGTTTCCATTATTTACTAAATTTTTGCTTACAGGAACCCGAGACTGAAATATGCGCAAGTATGCTGGATGCAATCAACGAGTGTGTTCAGGTGTGCATCATCTACTTTTCCAATTATATAGTCTTAAACTCGTTTAAAGATTCTCATCCGCGTGTTAGATGGGCTGCTATTAATGCAGTTGGTCAACTATCTACAGACTTGGGACCCGATTTGCAAAATCAGTATCATGGTCTTGTTCTTCCAGCATTAGCTTCAGCAATGGATGATTTCCATAATCCACGGGTGCAGGTGAGTCTTGTTAGCATTGATGTACTTTTTGTTTGGTGCATATGTTGATTGAAACTAGAACGGTACCCGCGCAATGCGGCGGCGGGTACCGTGTGTTTATATTTTGCGTTATTTGGTTACATGTTTAATTGTCTTCATGCTTTGTAAGTAGAAATATTAGAGATGGTTAAGCCAAATAATTTTAGTTTGAACAACCAACCGCTTCCTAACAAACTTTCTAACCAACTTGCTTCCTAACAAATTAATTTTGAAATCTTTCCATAATAAGCAAGAAAAAAGTCTGAATTTTAAGCCTTTCTAATTATAGAATAGTCCCAAATGCATTATATAGTAGTATAGATATAGATATAGATAATCTGCCATGTAAATATGTCCGATATTCGTGTATACAAATTGTAAAACAAGCAGTAGTTAAGCGTATTGTCTCATTGGTTGCTATCTTTGTGAAATAGTTTGGACATCGAAATGCAGTATTCATTAGTGACCCTTTTGGGCTTTGGTTGATCTGTTACATTTGTGAAAAGAAGTATAAGTATGTTAAATTGTTAATAGACTAAACTCGCCAATGAGCACCGCATCTGCATATTTGTAACATTTGTACTGGCTTTACTTGGCCCTTAATTGTTTGCTTCTTTTATATTAGACTGACTTCTTTGCCCTTAATTGTTTGCTTCTTTATTTTTAACTGTCAGGAAATTAATATGGATACTGGGATATACTGTATAATTGTTTTTTTAGTAATATGCGATGTATAATTCTTTAAGTACTATTTGAAAACACGTCTGTTGAAGTTACAAAATTTGTTAAATTTTATACAAGCTGAGAAGCACTGGACAGTACTTTACTAAAGTCTGCGTCACATGAACACTATTCTTGTTACTTGCTACAAAAATGCAACAGAAATAAAACAGTTTATAATTTCCAAATAGAGCAATGCAATATAGATTTTCATCTGTTTAAGATGTGACATTCCAGACTAGAAAAAACATGTTTAAGTTCTGTTACATACAATATTGACTTTCCATATATATGTTTTGCAGGCACATGCTGCTTCAGCAGTTCTCAACTTCAGTGAAAATTGTACACCCGAACTTTTGAACCCATATTTGGATGGGATTGTGGGAAAATTGCTTGTATTGTTGCAGGTACGTCATTCAGTTACTGTATTATAATAGTGAATGCTGTTCAGATAATTTGCAGTAACCATATTTGTTAAAAAAATGATTCATGAAAGAGTTAACATTTTCAATGTTGATGAAGGTACACTAACCATCGAATGTTTATGTTATATATATCCAGAACCCTAAGCAGATGGTGCAGGAGGGGTCTTTGACTGCCTTGGCATCAGTTGCAGACTCTTCTCAGGTATTAGAGATCCTAATCTCCTAGACATAAATTTCTTATTGTAACTTTGGATCTCACATGTCATGTGATTTGCAGGCGCATTTTCAAAAATATTATGATGCGGTCATGCCTTACTTGAAAGCCATACTCATGAACGCAACTGACAAAGCTAATCGCATGCTTCGTGCTAAATCTATGGAGTGTATTAGTTTGGTTGGAATGGCTGTTGGAAAAGATAAATTCAGGGATGATGCTAAACAGGTATACATTTTTCTTATTATGTGATTCATATATGATCGCATACATATTATAATTTTAAAGACTAATAATCTATTATGTATTTCAAGGTTATGGATGTCCTTCTGTCACTGCAAGGTTCCCAACTCGAGACAGATGACCCTACAATAAGCTACATGTTGCAAGTATGTACTTTTTATGTAACTTTTCTCACAATATATAACTTTCTTACACCAGAAGTTAATAAGTGTAATTTTTTTTGTGTTGTAGGCATGGGCAAGACTTTGCAAGTGCCTTGGGCAGGATTTCCTTCCTTACATGAATGTTGTCATGCCACCGCTGCTTCACTCTGCTCAGCTTAAACCCGACGTTACAATTACATCTGCTGATTCAGATGCTGATATAGATGAATCTGATGATGAAAGGTCTGATTTTAATTAAATGATAAAAAATACAATTTGGGAGTCTTTTCACCCATTGGACTTGATTTCTGACTTTCTCTGTAGCATGTTATAAATAAAACATAACCTCAATAACTCATTAGTAAGTAAATGAGTAGAAACTGTCACCTTAACTTCTTAATGATCTAGGATGTCTTGGAGTTTTACTTAGATGTTTCAGCTTTTCGATTAACTTGTTTGTTTTTGCGTGTGAGCGTATGCTTAGCCTTTGCCTTTGTTTTCCCAAAAATGCACTATTAAGGTTTTAGTTTATGAGTTCACATTGTAAGTGTGCCATGTTCATCCTGCAGCATTGAGACTATTCAGCTTGGAGATAAGAGAATAGGAATCAAAACGAGTGTCCTTGAGGAGAAAGCGACTGCATGCAACATGCTATGTTGCTATGCTGATGAGTTAAAGGAAGGGTTTTTCCCCTGGATTGATCAGGTGGAATATCCTTATTTACTTTCTCATGTTTTTGTATGATGTTTCCATGAAAAATTGACTTACTGTTTGACCAAAACTCATGCAGGTTGCTCCAATATTATTACCGCTTCTTAAGTTTTATTTTCATGAAGAAGTTAGGAAAGCTGCAGTTTCAGGTACAAACTCATCTCGAATAAACTTAAAAGTAACTAAGTATGCTGTTCTAAGCATCGACTTTTTCTTTGACCTGTAGCTATGCCTGAGTTACTTCGTTCAGCAAAATTAGCTGTTGAGAAGGGGCAATCCCAGGGTCGCAATGAGTCCTATGTAAAGCAATTGTCTGACTATATCATACCAGCTCTAATAGAGGCGTTACACAAGGTTAATTTTGTCATTTTCCCTCTCCTTATTTCAGGCAGTTTCCGTTATTTACTAAATTTTTGCTTACAGGAACCCGAGACTGAAATATGCGCAAGTATGCTGGATGCAATCAACGAGTGTGTTCAGGTGTGCATCATCTATTTTTCCAATTATATAGATGTACTTATCAGAAGTTATTCTTAGTTTTTAATCTATCGTTATTTTCGGGTTCAGATATGTGGACTTCTTTTGGATGGAAACCAAGTTAGAAGCATAGTGGAAGAGCTAAAACAGGTCATTACAGCCAGTTCAACGAGAAGAAATGAAAGACTCGAGAGGGTGAAAGCTGAGGACTTTGATGCAGAGGAAGGTGAAATGCTTAAGGAAGAAAACGAAGCAGAGGAAGAACTTTTTGATCAAGTATGCTTTTTTATTATTCATGGATTATGTTATGAGTACTAACAACGCTTTTATTATTTCTCATAAATTATGTTTTTTATTTCTGAATCTAGGTTGGTGATTGTTTGGGCACTCTACTTAAGACCTATAAGGCTCCATTTTTGCCTCTTTTTGACGAACTGCTGCCTTACTTGATGCCTATGTGGGTAAGTATTGTGTTCCATTATATATGCTGGGTTTATATAATTTCTGTTTTCTAGCACGACATTAATAAACTGTAACTTTAGGGCAAGGATAGGACATCTGAGGAGAAAAGAATAGCCATATGCATATTTGATGATGTTGCAGAACATTGTGGAGATGCGGCATTCAAGTGAGCATTCAAAATTTTCAGTCACTACAGTGTTGTAGATGTTCTTGCTCTTACACGCTTTTTTTATTTTTTTATTACAGGTATTATGAAACTTTTCTACCAGTTGTGTTGGAAGCATGTAATGATACAAGCACAGACGTCCGCCAGGTATGCATAATGCTGTCATGGTGATTTTGAACATATGATGATACTTTTCTTGGGTAATTAATTCTAAGCATATTAAGTACCTATTCAGGCTTCTGTTTATGGGGTTGGCGTATGTGCTGAGTTTGGGGGCGGTGCATTCAGACCATTTGTTGGTGGTAGGTTCTGTTAATGTTTTTAATTTGTGACTTGCATTCTTTTGATTGCACCATTTTCTGATTACCAGTGATGAATTGGCTTGCTCTTTTTCAGAGGCTCTTGCTAGATTGGATGGTGTTATAAGACGCCCTGATGCATTGCATCCGGATAATGTAATGGCTTATGACAATGCTGTTTCAGCTCTTGGCAAGATATGCCAATTTCATCGTGATAGCATTAATGCTGCTCAGGTAAATTATAATTGGCTTAAGACTTAAAAAATATAAAATCTGAAAATTAACAGAATGTTTTGCTAAAATGGTAAAGCTGGTTGGCTGACTACTTAAGTTCTTTATTGACAAAAGGTGAGGTTGCTAATAATATAAATTGTTCTATGTGGTCAGATTGTTCCTGCGTGGTTAAACTGCTTGCCGTTAAAAGGTGACTTGATTGAGGCTAAAGTTGTACATGATCAGCTTTGCTCAATGGTGGAAAGGTAAAGTCTCTACTGTCAAAAGAGGATCTTTTTTGTACAACATACGAATCTGCCCAATGGTGGAAAATTGAATGGGATTTTCACCAAGGGTGGAAATGGGTCGAATTGGGTTGACCCGAATAACTAATTTTGCATATTGATACTCTTTTATACTCGTAAAAATTTAATGACTGAAATATGATTTATAAGTACATATATCATCACAATAATAAGTGTTTGGATAAAATAGTTTATGAAGTTATATGCAAGATAGTCGCCTTGTTTACCATGTCTGTTTCATTAACTGAAAAGCTCATGTATCCAGGTCTGATGGAGAACTACTGGGGCTTAACCATCAGTATCTTCCCAAGATAGTTTCAGTATTTGCAGATGTACATTTCTTAACCTTCGAGATTTTCTTCTAATTATGTTTCTCATATTTTTTTTGTTCACTAAATTTCATTTATATTGCGGTTAGGTTCTTTGTGCTGGTAAGGATTTGGCATCTGATCAAACTGTTAACCGAATGATCAATCTTCTGAGGCAGCTCCAACAAACATTACCACCAGCAGCCTTGGCATCAACGTTTTCATCTTTACAACCTCAACAACAGCTTGCACTTCAGTCCATTCTCTCTTCTTAAAGGTTCTATACATTGGTTTATGTATCCGATTGTTGTGAGCATTATTTGTTTTTATTCATGATATATATACTTGAAATTTATTTTGCATGCATCNCATGTCTGTTTCATTGACTGAAAAGCTCATGTATCCAGGTCTGATGGAGAACTACTGGGGCTTAACCATCAGTATCTTCCCAAGATAGTTTCAGTATTTGCAGATGTACATTTCTTAACCTTCGAGATTTTCTTCTAATTCTGTTTCTCAATCTTTTTTTGTTCACTAATTTCATTTATATTGCGGTTAGGTTCTTTGTGCTGGTAAGGATTTGGCATCTGATCAAACTGTTAGCCGAATGATCAATCTTCTGAGGCAGCTCCAACAAACATTACCACCAGCAGCCTTGGCATCAACGTTTTCATCTTTACAACCTCAACAACAGCTTGCACTTCAGTCCATTCTCTCTTCTTAAAGGTTCTATTCATTGGTTTATGTATCCGGTTGTTGTGAGCATTATTTGTTTTTATTCATGATATATATACTTGAAATTTATTTTTGCATGCATTTGGTGTGAATGGAAGTCAAAAAATGCGAGAAAAGTAGGTGTGGGATGTGCATATTTACATATTACATTCAGTTTGGTCTGAAAGTTGCAAAAAGTTTCAGTTTTGTCCTCTTATATTGGTTGAGATTGTAACTCACATATGTATGGATTTTGGATGAGTGAAAATTTTGTGGATGAAATTTTGGTAGTATCTTTCTGGTTGGTTTACCACTTGCTTCATTTTTTTTAATGCTGATTTGTGTTGGAAAAGCTGACCATTACCGATGCAGTCCGAAAGCAAAGGATGGGAAACTATAGAACTGAAAACTTAATTGAGGTAAACGACTTTTGGCATAGTTTTTAAGAACAGGTTTGGTCCCAAACCAAAACATAGATCGAATAAATAATTGAATCCAATGTCTTTTCTATGTTTTCAAAGCACTATTAAGATGGTTTTGAAGTTTAGAACTAGAAACTGGACGAAATTTGGATGGGACATTGGGACGAGTGTATTCTTTTTCTCCACTAGCCTAAGGTTACGGTGAACATGAAGGAGGTTATGACTTATGACTGCTTTCGAATACCCTTAAAAACCTTTATACGTTTACAACAAACCCTTAGATGAAATCTTCGTCTACATCTACATAATCAAGTTAAACTTTGTTTTATAAATCTATAAATTGACCAAGCATATATTTTACCTTCATTTCATATCAGATATACGATGTTCTTTGATGTTGCGTAGAACACTGATTTAAGTGGTAGGTATAACGTTGTTTTCAACACAATGGAATAAATATAACGTCCAAATTCAATAGAAATTCTACTTGTTTACATACCAATTTGAGATGGAAAATGAGACCCACTTGCCATTAGTTAATGTTAAATACTGTAATGTGGTCTATCCAAGTGGAAAATACATGTCCTATAACGTTTAGATTAAACATATACTTTATCTTTCAAGTGATGCTAACTGCTAAGATAGACTTTAAACTTATCCTTCACTGTCAAATTACTAACAGCATTGTAGTTTATAACTTTTTAACCGGCCTCCAACTCTCCAAGGATGGGTTTTTTTAACCAGTTAATTTTCCAAGTTGCTTTACATACTTATTAAGTTATTAATAAGAGTCAACTAATCCAAAATTCTAGTTGTCATTTTGTCCTTTAAATCCGGCTTTGTTTTTTCAATCAAAAGACTTTGCACCAAATTAATAAAACATGCATGGAAATTAAAATAACTCATCATGATCGCCCCATTCACATAAGCTTCCACATATATTTTTGCTTCTTTTAAAGGAAAAATAATCCCTGCAGAGAATTTTTTTTTTGCTGCTAGATATAAATGAGGGATTAGTTGTGTATAATCATAAAAAGTTAAAAGCTACAAAATGAAAATGTTAAAATCTATTTGGCATACAACATCAGATAACTTCCTCCTGTTTGCAACACATATGTTATTCCTTTTTTTAAAATAACATTAAGCGGGTAGTTCGGGCTAGGTGATAGGAGATAGTTCTTTGCGTTTAGGTCTTTTTAGGCGTCGTTTAGTTGCCTTGCCTCTTTGCGTTTTTAGGTTTCGTGGCCCCTTGGCTTTTCCCTATAGGTTTTTGGTGTCTAGTGGCATTTCTTCTTCCTTTTGCTTTGCATTAGCTTTAGGCCCTTTTATGTTGCCCTGTGTTGTTTATGTGCTAGCTCTCTTTGGTCTTGGCTCTTTTGCTTTTTTGTTTGTTTTTTGCTCCTGTCCCCTTGCTTCTTTTGCGCTTTTCTTTTTCTTTTTATGTTTCTCTTGCAATGTTGTTTATGTACTTTTTCTCCTATGTTCTTTTTATCGATTGTATCCTGCTTTGCTTTGTATGCTTGTTTTGCTTTTTGGTTTTTGACTGCCTATACTTGTCTCTCTACTCTCGAGTTTGTCCTTGGATATGAGTAGGATCTGTCTATATTGTACCTCCCTCATATCTCGTTTTGACGAGATTGAGTATGTTGTTGTTGTTGTTATATATTTTTGTTTTTTCTTATTTGACGTCAACTCTTACTATACATTGACCTCTTTGTGTAAGTAGTCATAACGACTTGAAATTTGGATTGTACAAAACGCAACGTTTACGACAAGTTCGAATATCAAATTAAATACAATTCTATAGAGAAAATTTTTTATGTCATTTTCTCTATAAACATTTTATGGTTCAGACTTTAGTAATTGGGGTTGTCTAGATGGTTGCTAATTTGCCTCCACGTGGCAGCATTTTAGCTAATCCTTTTTTTTCCCTTCATGTGTGACTTTGACTCATTAAATATTCTTTAACCTCAAAACACCCCTTGTAATTTTCTTATTTTCATATTTACCCCATAAATGGCTAATTTCTCAAATAACTATGATCAAAGTAATCAATTAATAGCAGTAAATTAAAATCTATATCACTTTGTTGTTGTACCTTGTTTATTGTTTAACATAGATCCTAAAAATGAATTTTAATAACTTATACAAATCTTTTGAAACCAAATGTATATGAGCAAATTGAAAACTTGAGCTTTTGGTGATTCTAATCCGGTCTCACCAATGTTTTATAAACCGAGATTCATTCCAAGTAAAGCCCGCGTCTTCTATGCTTTAAAGCGCCTACAAAGACGAAAGAAACATATGAATACTTTGGTATCTTATTGTCACGATAACATAGAATTTGGGTTGAAAGGAATGTTTTAAAACCCATGTTGACCTAGAGTCCTAGACGGTTTAACTCAGTGTAGTTATGAACGGACGTTTTTGGGGAAAAAACCGGCGAACTGCGAAGTAAACAAGGAATCAAAAACTCGGTTGAGTCGATTAAAGAATATTTTTAGACATTAGTTGCAAGCAGGGACAGATCTATAGTGTAAGTATGGGGGCCGGTACCCCCCATGGCTAGCCGAAAAAGTTGAAATTTTAGTGTAATTTTTTTTAAAATTTTGACCTTTTTTCGAAAGTGACCCCCCCAAAACTCAAATTGCCCCCCACCCACATACTAAAACCTAACATTCAACGCTCTAAAGCCATATAAATCATTCATCTCTAAGTAAAAATACTCGATTTATCATTACGATCTTATTTTTTTTCTCGCATTTTGTTGTTATTGTCAAAAAAAAACTTTTTTGCCCCCCACATCCATTTTTCCTGGGTCCATCACTGGTTGCAAGTAAATATATAGAACACTTTTGGGGTTGAAATGCAAATGTAAAGGCTTATGTATGCAAGTGTGAAGAGTAGTTTACTTCCCATNTGTGTTGTTTATGTGCTAGCTCTCTTTGGTCTTGGCTCTTTTGCTTTTTTGTTTGTTTTTTGCTCCTGTCCCCTTGCTTCTTTTGCGCTTTTCTTTTTCTTTTTATGTTTCTCTTGCAATGTTGTTTATGTACTTTTTCTCCTATGTTCCTTTTATCGATTGTATCCTGCTTTGCTTTGTATGCTTGTTTTGCTTTTTGGTTTTTGACTGCCTATACTTGTCTCTCTACTCTCGAGTTTATCCTTAGATATGGGTAAGATCTGTCTATATTGTACCTCCCTCATATCTCGTTTTGACGAGATTGAGTATGTTGTTGTTATATATTTTTGTTTTTTCTTATTTGACGTCAATTCTTACTATACATTGACCTCTTTGTGTAAGTAGTCATAACGACTTGAAATTTGGATTGTACAAAACGCAACGTTTACGACAAGTTCGAATATCAAATTAAATACAATTCTATAGAGAAAATTTTTTATGTCATTTTCTCTATAAACATTTTATGGTTCAGACTTTAGTAATTGGGGTTGTCTAGATGGTTGCTAATTTGCCTCCACGTGGCAGCATTTTAGCTAATCCTTTTTTTTCCCTTCATGTGTGACTTTGACTCATTAAATATTCTTTAACCTCAAAACACCGCTTGTAATTTTCTTATTTTTATATTTACCCCATAAATGGCTAATTTCTCAAATAACTATGATCAAAGTATGTTCATCAATTAATAGCAGTAAATTAAAATCTATATCACTTTGTTGTTGTACCTTGTTTATTGTTTAACATAGATCCTAAAAATGAATTTTAATAACTTATACAAATCTTTTGAAACCAAATGTATATGAGCAAATTGAAAACTTGAGCTTTTGGTGATTCTAATCCGGTCTCACCAATGTTTTATAAACCGAGATTCATTCCAAGTAAAGCCCGCGTCTTCTATGCTTTAAAGCGCCTACAAAGACGAAAGAAACATATGAATACTTTGGTATCTTATTGTCACGATAACATAGAATTTGGGTTGAAAGGAATGTTTTAAAACCCATGTTGACCTAGAGTCCTAGACGGTTTAACTCAGTGTAGTTATGAACGGACGGTTTTGGGGAAAAAACCGGCGAACTGCGAAGTAAACAAGGAATCAAAAACTCGGTTGAGTCGATTAAAGAATATTTTTAGATATTAGTTGCAAGTAAATATATAGAACACTTTTGGGGTTGAAATGCAAATGTAAAGGCTTATGTATACAAGTGTGAAGAGTAGTTTACTTCTCATGCATAGAGGCTTTAAATTTTCCACTATTGATTGGTCATACACTCATACATGACCAAGTCCACCTAAAAAGTTTTAGAGGTTAGATTGACATCTTAGCCCTTTTGTTAAACAAGTGTTTCCAATCACTTGACAACGACAGTAATTAACTAATTACTAATCTAACCCACATCCAATGGTGAATTAGTCATTTAACTTTGTCGAATGCTTACATAAGAATTGCAACTTGGCCATGTTATTTAGGATAATTTTGTCTTTAGAGGAATAAAAGAATGTTCATACATAAAACAACAAACACTATAAACCAATACATAGAAACCTCAGAAGCTATATGTTATATATATAGTACTCGTAACATAAATCAGCAAAACAATAACATAGAAGAACACTTTGAGTCCACATCATAAATTACCATATTTTCCAAGCATTTCAAAAAAATGGAGATCCAATTCCAACAACAGCCAAGTGTTCCGAAACCGAGTAACGGGAGAAGTAAAAATAGCAAAGGAAATTACAAGAACAAGTTTATTGGAGTGAGACAAAGGCCTTCAGGCAGATGGGTAGCCGAAATCAAAGACACTACACAAAAGATCAGGATGTGGCTAGGAACTTTTGAGACTGCTGAAGAAGCAGCTCGAGCCTACGATGAGGCTGCTTGTCTTCTTCGTGGTTCGAATACTAGGACAAATTTTATAACCCATGTATCTCATAATTCCCCACTTGCATCTCGCGTTCGGAACTTACTCAATAGCAAGAAGATAGCCAAGAAAAAGAATCAAGATTCTGTTATTCCCTCGATACCAAGTACAACTAATGTTGTTACTAATACTAGTACTAGTATTAGCAGTAGCAGTAGTAGAAGTACTAGTAGTAGTTCGAGTACCAGTGGTAGAAGTGGGAGTGGCGATTCGCTTTCTTCTAGTGAGAAACTAGAAGAAAATGTATCTCAATTGTTAGATAATGTTTATAAGCCGGATTTGAGTACTTGTTCTTCTGAAGCATGTGATCTTTCATGGGGTTTATTTGATGCTAAAACTGATCATAGATATCCATTAGGCCAAGCAACAGTCGAGTTTCCTAAGAACTTGATGGTTGATATGAGCTCGGGAATGGAGTTCACTGAATTTGAGAGAATGAAAGTGGAAAGACAGATATCAGCTTCATTATATGCCATGAATGGTGTTCAAGAGTATATTGAAACTGTTAATGATCCTAATGAAGCAATATGGGATCTTCCACCTTTGTGTTCTTTGTTTTGTTAATTTTTTACTTTTTAGATTTAATTGCGATTTGTAGAATAAGAAGGGACTTCAAGGGATGAACTGATGTAGATGTTCTTGCTGTTGCTAAAATGTAAGATGCAAAAGTGGCAAGCTGTTTCATTTGACTTTTTGGATTGAATCAGCAATCATTTACAATATCAAACCTATGCCTTAGTTTGAATTATTTTGTATCACTTTCACATCGAATATCTTTTCATTGTTTAGAAGTTTTTATTTCTTTTCTTGTATAGAAATTATACAAATCACTAAATCCTAGTGATTATCTGAAATCCACTAAAAACCATTGAAATAGCGTCGCTCAGTACAAGTGGTTTATATAAGTCAAAGTTGATCCTGGCTGCTATGAAAACTACAAGGATTAGGCATATGCGCATATCTACGTAATGTTGTCATTGAAGATAACTCTTTGAAACTCAACTTAGTACGTAGCATACAAGATTAACTTTTCCTAGGATGGAAGTTTCTAAAGTTTGGTCCAATGGCTATGTCTTAATGTCATTTTTGTGTGTGGAACCTATGTCGAACTAACCTTCAAATCAATACAGTATCGATAACTTTGATACAGCCTGGATTGATAATGAAGAGAACAAATGGACAAAGTAGTAAATAGGATATGTATCCATTTCTTACCTGTTTCAAAACTGCAATATAGTAAGAAGTTACTAAATATGGAACATTTCAAAGTTACTATGTTATCTGATTAACATAAGCTTCTCCTAGTGTGGAAGTTTCTAAAGTTTGGTGCAATAGCTCCGTTTCAATGTGCTAGTGTGTGTTTGAGAAATCTATGTTAACTTAACCTTCTTATTTGTCTACACACCTGATGAGATTTGATAAATTACCACAAAATGTTAAGAATTTGGCAAGAAAATCCAAGTTGAAAAAAACTATGTCCAATAAATGAAGTGAACACTGATATCTTCGATGCCATTCTAAGATGAAAAGTTGCATTTAGACAATTGTACACCTAGTAACCAGAGGCTTATGCTTTCAGTTGTTAGTACGTGCTTGTCTAATGGTTTTAAGGTTCAGAACGGCATACCTAGTACTCTTCTTCTTCTTCTTCTTCCTGTCCCTCTTCAGCATCTTGCCCGACTTCCTCATAGTCTTTCTCAAGAGCAGCAAGATCCTCACGTGCTTCTGAGAATTCACCCTCTTCCATACCTTCACCCACATACCAGTGTACAAATGCTCGCTTGGCATACATCAGGTCAAACTTATGGTCAATCCTATTGAAAACCTCGGAGACAGCTGTGTTGTTGCTTATCATGCAGACTGCACGTCTTGTCTTAGCAAGGTCACCCCCGGGTACCACGGTGGGAGGTTGGTAGCTGATTCCACACTTGAAACCAGTAGGACACCTAAAAAAGAAAAAGAAATATTGATAATGCATTTTCACTTGATGATAGAGGTGGAAATATGGGCAGCTTGTGTGGGCTGCGTAACGGGTCAAAGATGGTTCTGGTAAAAAGAAAGGGTAATTTATGCTACATATCTCAACTGGTGGGTTGATCTAAAACACTTTGGACGTACACCTTCGATCCATTTGACTTGTCTCATTTTTAGCTAACATTCTTCAATATTTCATTTAACATGCTCAAGATAAATACTAAGTAAATGGGTCATAATAGCTGACTATACTAAATGGGGCGTCTCATGTGACGAATAAATAGTGGACGGGTGAACATACCAATCAACAAACTGTACAGTTCGTTTGGTCTTCATAGACCCGACAGCAGTATTAACATCCTTTGGAACAACATCACCACGAAACATTAAGCAGCACGCCATATACTTCCCATGTCTGGGGTCACATTTAGCCATCATGTTAGCCGGTTCAAACACGGAACTTGTAATTTCTGCAACCGAGCTCGCCTCATGGAAGGCTCTAGCAGCAGAGATCACAGGTGCATAAGATGAAAGCATGAAATGGATGCGAGGGTATGGGACAAGGTTAGTTTGGAACTCGTTAATGTCCACATTAATGGCTCCATCAAACCTCAAAGAAGTGGTTAAAGATGATATAATTTGAGATATTAAGCGGTTCAAGTTTTTGTAAGTTGGCCTTTCAATGTCTATGGCCGTTTTGCATATATCGTATATAGCTTCATTATCTAACAACACGACAACATCCGTGTGTTCTAATAGGGAATGAGTTGATAGCACACTGTTGTAAGGCTCCACAACTGCAGTTGACACCTGATCATGCAAATAATTTAAGGAATGAAATTTACTTAGAATTGTATTGTTTTTAATTTCTTTATTATTTTTTTATTAACCTGTGGAGATGGGAAGATACTGAAGCCAAGTTTGGGCTTTTTCCCGTAATCCACTGACAAGCGTTCTAAAAGCAAGGATCCTAATCCTGAACCAGTGCCACCACCAACAGCATTGAAAACCATAAAGCCTTGTAAGCCAGTACAACCGTCGGCTAATTTTCTCACTCGGTCAAGACACAGATCGACGATTTCTTTTCCCACTGCACATATGAAAGATAGATGCATCTTTAGTTGTATACTCAAAAATATAAGACTGGTTTAAAAACATCAAATCGCTCATCTCAAAATTCTAGTTCCACACTTAAGTTTACCTGTATAATGTCCGCGGGCAAAGTTATTAGCAGCATCCTCTTTGCCAGACATGAGTTGTTCAGGATGGAAGAGCTGTCTATAGCTTCCAGTCCTAACTTCATCGATGACACTCGGTTCTAGATCAACAAATACAGCTCTGGGCACATGCTTTCCAGAGCTGGTTTCACTGAAGAAGGTACTAAAGGAATCATCTCCAGAGCCTGCGGTCTTTTCACTGCAAAATATCAAAGCAACTTATCAGATATACATAATTGAGAACTTATTATACAGCCGACATTATAATCAATTAAAATGTTACAAAACCAATTAGTCAAATCACATACATCATGAATTGTTTTACTAGATATATGCCATTATGAAATTTTCGTCCAAAAAATGGTACTACACGATTTCAGCTAAAAGGCTTAAAGGAACGCATTAGCCTTAAAGAACAAAGTTGTATTCACGTGTCATAACACTCAGGAAGCTAGCATCATATTTTGAGGAGCTACCGCCGTTTATAATGAAAAAGTGGGAGCGTGACTAGCAGGCCGAAAAGCATGTCACCTTTAAAAGGTTATAACTCCTATAGCATGAGGAGTTTCCTAAACCACAACATATCTACATAAGCTCGCGATGAGCAGAACGTTGTGGCAAGCATCTTAAGGTGGTTTGGCCCAACCGTCATGCCCAAATTCCTTCATCCAGAGCACCCCATTTATATCACTTCCTTTTCTCTCTCGAAAATTCTCATATTCTATAAAAGCATGTTTTCAAACATTGTTATATTCGATACAAACCTTAATCATGGTAAAGAAAAAGTTATAGGGAGAAAACTCATTGAAATCCGTGTTCACCTTTCTTAATCAACTATAATAAACAAAAACGTGCTATACACAACATATTACGAGAAAAAAAAAAAAAANAAAAGAAGAGATCGATCTGCTATGCATACGCTTGCAGGAATCCATCGTTCTGAATGCCGTGTTCGAGACAATAGAGCTCCCAACATGCATTGCCAACCTGAATACCTGCTTGTCCAATGTGTATGCTTACGATTTCTCTCATTTTTATGTTCAAAATATTACGATGATATATTGTCAAATATTATGAATTATAAGAGGAAAGATGGAAGATTGATAGAAGCAGTTTGTTAAGAAAAAAAGTTTAACAATTAATTGGGCAAGCATGCGGGATTCCAGGAGACAAGTGTAGTGGTCCAATCATATTGCATCATAATTTTTTTTTCTTTTTCTTAACCTACCTCTATATTTAGTTGTCATGATACATCATTTTATAAACTTTTTGTGGATTTAGCATTTTAGGATTTGTGTGCATAAGAAAACCGACTTTTACAATCGGTACTAATAGAAATTCTGATAGGTCACTTCGGTGCACATTAAACAAAACAAATTAATTAGAATGAGTAAAAAAGATACGAAATGAAATGAAATAATGAGTAAAATGAGAATGTCTTAGAAAGCTAGGAGTGACAAACAATAACACTTATTGGTGTGTCAACTTATCACCTAACCAATAATATACCAATAACCAAAACACCTTCTCTAGCAAAAAAAACCAATAACACTTAATGACGTATGTAGGTCTCAATTTTTTTTGCCGTTACAACACGGGTCTGTACGCGTAATTCATATCTAGATACATGCTATGTCGCATTAATTGTACAAATATTTATATAAGCTCGTAAACAATGTGACTTTTTTATAGGGTTAGATGGGGGTTTGGTCTAGATTTGTGGTCTGTTAGGCTACTGACAGTGGCAACCCATATTGCATCATCTTTTCAGCTGCCACCTCAGCTTTCTCTTTGCTCAACCCATATTCACCTCTCTCATTACAGTGGCAACCCATATTTTTTTAAATATTCAAACGCAACAAAATCCAAATGTTTCTTTGTTTCATATCGGTTGAATATGCGAACGATTTGTAACTTTTCCTCCGACAACCGATATTGTCACAGTGGTGACAACCTATTTGGAGATCGGTCGAACGAAGTGAGCGAACGATTTTTTCCAGTGCATTGTCACTAGCCTTAACTCTGTTTCATCGTCTCAAAATACATATGACTGTTTTGTAGTTTTGTGTGCTTACCTTTTTATATTGATGTGTTTGATTTCAATTTCACCTTCACACTATACAATTGCATTTCTAAAACCCAATCCGCAACTACACAATCCCACCAATAAAAACACTCCATACGGATCATAATCCAACGCCTCTCCTTAACCCACACCCTCACAATCCAACGACCACAACCCCCCTTAAAAAAATACACAAACTCCCACCCACCCCTATATAAACAACCAATCAAACCAAACACCCAAAACAAACTAAAAAAAAAAAAAAAATGTCAGGAAGAGGGAAGGGAGGAAAGGGACTAGGCAAAGGAGGAGCAAAGCGTCATCGTAAAGTACTCCGCGACAACATTCAAGGTATCACCAAACCTGCTATTAGGAGATTAGCCAGACGTGGTGGTGTGAAGCGTATCAGTGGTCTTATCTACGAGGAGACACGTGGCGTGTTGAAGATATTTTTGGAGAATGTGATCCGTGATGCTGTTACTTACACTGAACACGCTCGCCGTAAAACTGTCACTGCTATGGATGTTGTTTATGCCTTGAAGAGACAAGGCCGTACCCTCTATGGTTTTGGTGGCTAGATAGATTTAACTTAGGGTTTCATATGTGTATCTGTTTTTGTTATATTATGTAATAATTGAAGGTTGATTCAGAATTAATATCTATGTTATCGTTTTGTTTCATCTTCTTGTTTTTTAGTTTGTGTATTTAATGGGGTGTTTGGATTAGCTTATTTTACTTGCTTAAGGGCTTATTTGGTTTTTTAAAAGCTTATAAGCTCACTTTTTTGGCTTAATAAGGGGGTGTTTGTTTAAGCTTATATGAGGCTTGTGAGCTTAATTCATTTCGGCTTATATTTCATAAGCCTTAATATTCTGGCTTATTTTAAGACTTGTTGTCTTATATAAGTTTATTATGGTAAGATAAACTTTTAATATATAAGCCCATAAGTCTCAAAATAAGCTGGAAAATTGGAGCTTATGAAATATAAGCTGAAATCAAATAAGCTCATAAGCCCACATATAAGCTTAAACAAACACCCCCTAAGCCATAAACTCAACTTAATAACCGGCAAAGTAAGCTCATAAGCCCCAAAGTGTCAGCAAAATAAGCTAATCCGAACACCCTCTAAGTATTGCTGATTGCATTTATGAACATTCTGAGTGTACTTTGATTGGGGCTAATGGATATGCTTGGCTGAACGCGTTTCAGCCGACTTGTTTTGAATAGATAGTCATGGAGTAATCAGGATATCCGGCATATCGCCATGTTATTATTAGTTAATATACTGATATAAATATGGTCAATGTGTTTTTCTTAATCTGCTGTTATTTAACCTTGGTATCGGTATGGGATGAAGTAAGCCTGGTATGATTTTGTGCTAATAGCTCTAGTTGTTCCTGTAGATAAGTGGGTATGTGTTGTGCTATTTCTACGCAGGGTTCTTGTGTTTGCTTTTACTTGTTTTGAGCTTATGCTAGTTTCAATAAAGATCGTATGCTGTTCAAATGAAGGCAATGCAACGAGTTCGTTGGATTTAAGAGTTCTAGTATATTGAGAAACCACTGTCATGCCATTAAGGCATCAGCATTGTGTTTTGAACACCAAATGAATTAGAACCCGACAACAATACTTACCAATGAGGACTAATTACTGGATTAATTCATACCCAATTTTATTTGTTCTTTATATATTGAAGATTAGTCTTTTGTAAATGTGTTTGTATATAACTGAAGCTCGATGGTGATTGAAGATGGACTTAAATCGTTAAATTTTTCATTATATATTTGGCCATGCTAAAGATCTTTGAAATTGAAGTGGGTTGTGTTGCTGTTTTGTTGATCAAGTCAATTAAAGAAGTTGTTGTTTTCTGTTAATAGGACTGATTGATTTAAATTGCGATGTCTCAAGTCTGTTTTAACTGTCTGATTGGTGTCTAGACTTATAAATCAAGTCGATTGGTTAAACTTTGGATTTAATCATGCTTTGCGAGTAAGATGAGGTGATAATGATGTTATTTCATTAACTAAGGTTTCCAGATTGATTATGATTTTTCTTGATGGGCGTTTGTATCTTGTAGACATTGACGATAGTGTATAAGTGAATGCTTTTTGAATAGTGTTGATTGCCTTTTAGGAACATGGTCAGTCCACTTTGACATGGCTGATAGGGTCTAAGTGATACCATCGCTGTAGACTGTCATGGTCAGTCCACTCAACCCGAATCTAACTCTTTGTATTTGGTGTTTATCTCGGCTAAGATCTTGAGCACAAAGGTCTTGGGTAGGTTTAAATGGTTTGGGTTATTCGTGTCTAAAACACGAACCACCAACTCAGATGTATGTATTTTTGTTCTTGATTCATCTTGTATTTGTTTGATATCTCAAACGCTATCGATGATATGTTGTTGTGAGATCTTATTCGAATCTTTTTTATAAAGTTCTTTGTTGTTGGTTGTTGTTCGGAGATGAGATAGTGACAAGTTGTTGTTGGTTGTTATTGGTTGTTGGTTTGACTTAGATCGATGATGACTTAAAAGATTGAGGTCAAACTCGAGATTGGTATCTTGGGATCTTTGGTAACTCGGGATCTTGTGGTGTATGTTAGTTGATACTTGATAGTATGATGGGTCGATATGTATCATGGGCTCAAGCCCGTTTCTAGAATAGTCTAATTTTTTTTAGAATGACAACAATATCATAGAACCCACAAAAGAAACAACATACAAAGAAAAGGCCGTCTACGGCACTCGACTAATCCTATCCGCTATAACAACTTCAACAACACGAGGCTGTTTACGGCACTCGACTAATCCTATCTCTGTCATCTAAAACCGTCACACAATCGGTTCCCCATTTTCGTCAAACAACACCAAAAAATCCTTATTTGGCCGAGACCAGGAGGGTCTCGGCTTTGACCCATTCGGCACCAACAATATACAACAATAAGAACATCAAACCATGGTTATCGCCGAGACCAAAAGGGTCTCGGCTCACCTCTACTAGAAGCGTACAAAACCATATGGACCCCTTGGGTCTCGGCTCATCTACAACGAGCGACACACAAAACCAAACGGACCCCTTGAGTCACGGCTCGTCAAATCCGAGCAATATACAAGCCAACCGGACCCCTTGGGTCTCGGATTGTCCGCAACATCACAAACACAATCAAAATTTAATCAAAATAAACATCAAACTGATACAAGCCAAAATCAAATTTAGTAAGAAGTCACGTGACTGGCACGTGGGAGCCAATTTAGCCAAAAGTCAGTTATGACTTTTGGCGGGAAATTCTGTTTTTAGTTCTTTCCGGTTTTTACTTGTATAAATAGCAGATTAGCACTTCAATTGTAATCATTCACTGATAATTAATTGTAACCTTTCCAATCTCAATTCTGTTACTCAAAGTGAATCAAGAATTTCAAATACGAGATCATTTCTTCTTCTTCATGATTTCCTGTTTGTTATTCATAATGACTACAATTCTTTCTTGAATTCTAGTTGTTAAATTTTTACACATATCAAGTGGTATCAGAAGCCCTTTCTTGGCACCATTTTGATTCAAGAAGCACTCAAAAAGAATTGGAGGATAAAAAGGCCAACAATCTTTGTTTTTACTGTGATCAAAAGTATGTGCCTAGACACAAATGCAGTGGTCAATTGCATTCATTAGAAGTGATAGTAGATGAAGATTATGAAGATGTGGAACCAAAAGTGACTAATGATGTTATGGGTCAATTGGAGAATTATGATCCACCTGTTGAATTTGAAAATAATACTGAAATGGTTGCACAAATTTCATTGAATGCACTCACAGGTGTGTACAATTACCAAACCATGAGGGTAAAAGGTGTGATAGGAAAACAAGGAGTGCACGTGCTTGTAGATTATAGAAGCACACACAACTTTATTGACTTGAACACTGTCAAAAAGTTGGGTTGTAAGACTAAAACCATGTGCCCTTTGCAAGTATCTGTGGCAAATGGTCAGGCTATGACTAGTACTTTGATGTGTTGTGGGTTAGCTTTGACCATGGCTGAAGACACTTATATAATTGATGCAATGGTGTTGCCATTAGGAGGTTGTGAAGTGGTGTTAGGAATACAATGGTTGTCCACTCTTGGGGGAAATCATGTGTAATTTTGAGAAATTGACTATGAGGTTTACTGTGGGCAATAAGAAAGTGTTATTGAGAGGTTCTCAGCAGGCTACATTACATTGGATGCAACCTAGGAGTCAAAACAATGCTATGTTAAACTCCATGTCTCTGTGTATATGTCCTGCAACTATGTGTAATATGAGAGGGGAGGTGATTGCACCACAAAAGATTGATGTTGTATTGGATGGTTTTAAGGATGTGTTTGAAGTACCCACAACCCTGCCACCAAAGAGAGCACATGATCACCAAATTCCACTTATGCCAAACACTCCTCCAGTCAACATTAGACCTTATAGATACCCTCCAAGTCAAAAAGATGCTATTGAACAAATGGTCAGGGAGCTGTTGGAAGCTGGGGTGATTAGATAAAGCCAAAGTTCTTTCTCCTCACCTATTGTTATGGTTAAAAAGAAGGATGGGAGTTGGAGGATATGTGTTGACTATAAACAGTTGAATAAGTACACAGTCAAAGACAAGTTTCCTATTCCCATGATTGAGGAGTTGATTGATGAATTGCATGGGTCAGTGGTGTTTTCTAAGCTTGATTTGAGGTCTGGTTATCACCAAATTAGAATGAAAGAAGAAGACATTCACAAGAATGCATTCAGGACACATGATGGCCACTATGAGTTCATGGTAATGCCATTTGGTCTCACTAATGCTCCCTCAACCTTTCAGTCATTGATGAATGAGATTTTTAAGCCTTATTTGAGGAAGTTCACACTTTTTTTTTATGACATACTGGTTTACAGAAAAACCATTGATGAACACTTGGAGCACCTTAGGCTCATTTTGCAAACTATGCAGGCTCACACCTTGTTTGCAAAAAGGAGTAAATGTACTTTTGGGGTGTCACAAGTAGAATATTTGGGACATATAATCACTAATAAGGGAGTTGCTACAGACCCTTCTAAGATAGAAGCCATGAAAGCTTGGCCTACACCTCAGAATGTGAAGCAATTGAGAGGTTTTTTGGGTCTCATAGGCTACTATAAAAGGTTCATTAAGGGATATGGAATCATAAGTAAACCATTGACTATGCTATTGAAGAAGAATTCATTTGAATGGTCTCAAGCAGCTCAAGAAGCATTTGAAGAATTGAAGTTGGCTATGGTACAAGCACCAGTTTTGGGTCTGAACAAATTTTGACAAAGAGTTCACTTTAGAGACTAATGCATGTGGAACTGGAATTGGTGCTGTGTTGATGCAAGATGGTCACCCATTGGCATACCTGAGTAAGGCTTTATCTCTTAAACATCAAGCTTTGTCTACTTATGAAAAGGAGTTTCTAGCTGTCATCATGACATTAGAAAAATGGAAAGATTATTTGATGGACAGACACTTCAAGATCAAAACTGACCATTTCAACTTAAAGTACCTACTAGATCAAAGACTCACTACACCATTCCAAGCTAAATGGCTGCATAAATTGCTTGGATATGATTATGAAATAGTGTACAAGAAAGGAAGTGAGAATGTTGTGGCTGATGCTTTGTCAAGAAAGGAAATGCAAGGTCAGTTGTTTGCTTTGGTAGCTNCACTAATAAGGGAGTTGCTACAGACCCTTCTAAGATAGAAGCCATGAAAGCTTGGCCTACACCTCAGAATGTGAAGCAATTGAGAGATTTTTTGGGTCTCATAGGCTACTATAAAAGGTTCATTAAGGGATATGGAATCATAAGTAAACCATTGACTATGCTATTGAAGAAGAATTCATTTGAATGGTCTCAAGCAGCTCAAGAAGCATTTGAAGAATTGAAATTGGCTATGGTACAAGCACCAGTTTTGGGTCTGAACAAATTTTGACAAAGAGTTCACTGTAGAGACTGATGCATGTGGAACTGGAATTGGTGCTGTGTTGATGCAAGATGGTCACCCCTTGGCATACCTGAGTAAGGCTTTATCTCTTAAACATCAAGCTTTGTCTACTTATGAAAAGGAGTTTCTAGCTGTCATCATGACATTAGAAAAATGGAAAGATTATTTGATGGACAGACACTTCAAGATCAAAACTGACCATTTTAGCTTAAAGTACCTACTAGATCAAAGACTCACTACACCATTCCAAGCTAAATGGCTGCATAAATTGCTTGGATATGATTATGAAATAGTGTACAAGAAAGGAAGTGAGAATGTCGTGGCTGATGCTTTGTCAAGAAAGGAAATGCAAGGTCAGTTGTTTGCTTTGGTAGCTACTAATGTGACCACTGAATTGTTGAAACAAATTGAAGATAGTTGGGTGGCATATGAGAAATTGGCCAAGATAATCAAACAATTTGAAAACCATAACTTCCAGTCATCAAAGTACACTTGGTCTAATGGTCAGTTGAGAAGAAAAAGTAAGCTGGTAGTAGGAAACAATGAGGCACTCAAGAAACAAATCTTCTTGCAAGTTCACAATGAACCAGTTGGTGGGCATTCTGGTGTTCAAGTAACTGTGCAAAAGATGAGTTCTATTTGTTATTGGAAAGGAATGAGAAAGATGGTCAAGCAATGGGTCAGAGAATGTGATGTTTGCCAGAGACAAAAACCTGATCTCGGTGCTTATCCAGGGATTTTACAACCATTACATATACCATTTAAAGTGTGGAGTGATATATCCATGGACTTTGTGGAAGGACTGCCAAAATCTCATGGAAAGACTGCTATACTTGTGGTGGTGGATAGACTAAGTAAGTATGCTCATTTTGTTTCCTTACAACACCCTTTCACAGCTGCACAAGTAGCACAAGTGTTCTTAGACAATATCTACAAGTTACATGGGTTGCGAAACACTATTGTAAGTGACAGAGACAAGATCTTCCTAAGTGCTTTTTGGCAATCATTGTTCAAAGCTTTGAAAGTCAACTGCAAATGTCAACAGCCTATCACCCACAAACAGATGGCCAAACTGAAGTGGTGAATAGGTGTTTGGAATGCTACGTGAGGTGTATGTCTGGTGAGAAGCCAAAAGAGTGGACCCAATGGCTATCCATGGCAGAATTCTGGTACAACACCAATTTCCACACCTCAATCCAAACTACACCATTTGAAGTCCTTTATGGTCATGCACCACCCATTCACATGCCTTACCTACCCGGTGAAAGTTCTATAGATGTTGTGGATAGGACTATGCAAGCTAGAGAACAAGTGATAAGTATTCTTAAGTTTCATTTGAAGAGAGCACAAGATAGAATGGAAAGTTTGGCGGATAGGCACAGAACTGATAGGAGTTTTGAAGATGGTGTTTGGGTCTACTTGAAATTGCAACCTTACAGACAAGTGACAGCTAGACAAAGCCCATACAACAAGCTCTCAGCTAAGTACTATGGCCCTTTTCAAGTTGCGGAGAAAATTGGCAATGTGGCTTACAAATTACAACTTCCCAGTGGCAGTCAAATACACCCAGTCTTCCATGTATCTCAGCTAAAATTGTGCAAAGGGTCAGTTGATAAGCCTGGAACTCTTCCTATGTGTGACAATGAAGGCTTGTTATCAGTGTTTCCAGTGAAGATCCTTGATAGAAGATTGGGAAATGTGAATAATAGGCCTGCAGTTTATGTGCTGGTGCAATGGTCAAATGGCAGTGAAGATGAAGCAACATGGGAGTTATACACTGATTTGCTCAAAAAGTACCCTGACTTTGATTCAGAAGAAGCCAATTCAAGTTCTATTTGATTGTGGAAAGTCAAATGTTAAGGGGAAGGAATTTGATACAAGCCAAAATCAAATTTAGTAAGAAGTCACGTGACTGGCACGTGGGAGCCAATTTAGCCAAAAGTCAGTTATGAATTTTGGCGGGAAATTCTGTTTTTAGTTCTTTCCCGTTTTTACTTGTATAAATAGCAGATTAGCACTTCAATTGTAATCATTCACTGATAATTGATTGTAACCTTTCCTATCTCAATTCTATTACTCAAAGTGAATCAAGAATTTCAAATACGAGATCGTTTCTTCTTCTTCATGATTTCCTGTTTGTTATTCATAACGACTACAATTCTTTCTTGAATTCTGGTTGTTAAATTTTTACACATATCACAAACAAACCCACAAGACCAATATACGCTCAAACCGTGAGCATCGAGCTCACGACTCACCTTCGACCCGCGGACACCACGGCAAAAAACGGATACCCTTTTATTTTATTATCAAAACTTTAACCCATTCGTATTTCTAAGCCCAAAACTCAAAACGAACCGAGTTGACTCGGAGTGAGTCAACCCAAGCGTGAAAACGCGTTTTCCTAACCGTTTCTTCGATCAAAAGACACGAAAATGGTGATGAAGGTGTGTATAAGCAAACAAGAAAACAAGGTGGGGTTTTGTTTGACGACGCGTGTTGTGGTGCAAATGAAAGAGGAGAGTGTGGTGAACGATTTGGTGGTGGCGGTGTGTCTCGTGGTGTGGCGGTGATGGTGGTGCCGGAGGTTGCAGGAGGCGGCGGCAAGTTGGAGAGAAGGTGTGGGAGGGATAAAGTGAATATGTGAGGGAACGGGTTAGGGTTAGGGTTGAATACCCGAATTTTGCAATATGGCCCCTCACTTTACATATTTTCAAAATGGGTGTCATAACAAGGACTCGCGGTGCAATATTTGGTAATCTCTCCCGAAAATAGATACTCTTACTCACGAAAAAATACTAAACGTCTCCAACATTAATTTTAATCACCACCAATCACTTTAAATACGTGTTTCCATTAATTTTTATAATAAATATGTTTATAAAATAGAACGTAACCGTTCCTCGTTAAATTCCGACTTATTAGGAATCCTATTGCCAGATTCAAAGTAGTGCCTACTTAACATAACAGAAATGATTCATCGACATAATATTCCACATCAAAAATCAACGATACGAATCAAATTCAACATAATTCCAAAAGATCATTTCCAAATATTTAACATTGTTTAATTTTATAGTAATGCGGTATTTAAAACGACTCCCTAAATTACCAATGATAGAATGTAGTTCTCTTGTCTTGGGTTTAATCATGGTAAGTAAAGAACTACCGGTAAGCTTTGCAAGGGGAAAGAGGACGCTGTTTGGATATAAGTTCTACGGTTATTATTTGTTGCTAAATCAAGCCCTCTCATTTAAAATCTTGACTTCACTCCTGATTGAGCATAGAATCAAACCGTTCCACATTCACATGTATGATGTAAATCAGTAAATCATTTTAGCAGCATAATAGTTCATATCAAACATTTGGACATGTTAAGTGAATTATAAAAGTACATAAATATATTGAACTATTGAAGGTAAGGTAATGTTTATATATATATTTTTTTTGTATCTCATCAAGATTTCTCAAAAGATCCGCATAACTGAAATGGAACCAATTTTAGCAATAATCAACATTCTGAGGCAAGATACTTGCCAACAGAACCATAAAGAATTTATATTCTTAAACTTCACTGCGCTCTGTCTTATGCTCAATGATATAAAGTAAAATGGATAGGAACATAATAATCGTTATGCAACTGAATTCATCTATTTAAAGACAATGTGTTGAACAGATTTAAATGGCCCCCCAAGGATACCTAAAAGACTTGTGTAATACTCATAGTATGAAACCATTCAATAAATTCATACCATCATCAGCATAATCCCAAAAAAGGAAAAGTTACATCTTACAAACAAAACAAAAGCTTTTGTAAAGTTGATTATCATGACTCTAGAATTCATATAAAGATGTACTAAGTAACTCATGTAAAGATCCAATAAACACAAAACATCTTACCAAATGCAGCCAATTTCCGTCTTGCAGCTTTTTGATGCAATCATATACTTGAGTTGAAAGTAACTTATACAGCCTTACACACGCCTACCTGAAAGGAAATGAACCAAAAATTGAGTTATATTGGTGTATCATATGATGGTTAGAACTGCTCACAAAAAAAAAATGATTGGTAACTATTGTTGCTGTTGTTGTTAGGACCAAAACAACTGAATTATATACGGCACATACATACATATGGGCTTACTGGAACAAGTATCTTACATAGGGCATATGATGAATTCTTTTTAGTATGATTATATACCTTATAAAGAAAAGAAAAAAACTACAATCTTGTTTACATATCAAGTGCACTGAGGAGCTTGTTCATTGTTGATTTATGGGGATATAAAGAATAGAGGCTCGAGGGGGGAATGGATCGATCTAAGTCAAGCATAAAATTTTGGGACAAAATTGGAAATTAGAGTCACAATATTTAATCTCAAACATTCAAATAGATATCGCTTGTGATAGATTTTGTCGAAAAGCTTGAGCAACAATATATATTACTTCGAAAAGCTTGAGCTACAATATATACTATTATTCTAAGAAAGTGATGTGTTGAATATATACTAGCTAAAATTCAACGTAATAACACATCTATCAAGTAACTAATTATGGCTATGTTTACGAAACACACAAGCACTCATAAATAGTGCTACTAATTAAGTTGATAAAGCTTAATAGCTACACTCATCAAGTCCACGACAACAATACCAAATATTTGAAAAGAGCAGTAATAAGCAAATACTCACTCAGTAGTAACTGTGAACATGTCAACATTTCATTTTGTAGATATGTTTGAGAGAAAAATCACTAATTTGTCAATTTTTATCAGTAACACAACACGCTATCCATTCCATGAATTCACAAAATTAAATCCTTAAATCTGTATAAAGTTAACTAATATCATTCATTTGCCAATTATCAGTGTTACTAATATATTTGTGCTTTAAGTTAAATTTCACAATAGGTGTTCTAACGTTAAAGTTACTCCTTTGCCCATAATCATTGTCTAAGACGATAAACTCATGCTATTGATTGGATCTATAATAATATTCGTTAAATATGATCTCATTTTGAGTGTGTTTTAGATACTCCATATTTGACATATGATTAAGTTTAGGCATCGATAATTAAGCTTTGCACTTTCAAACGAATTCATAAATTTAAATACCTGTGAAACCTGGCAAAGCTTCTACTTCTTTTGTTTAGGAATACGTTTCTGAATTTCATTTTTTGCTCATGAATATAATTTTTTTTTTTTGTTGATTCTTTGCGTGGCTTGAAACCAAACTTGGTCCACATCCGTAGAGTTCCTTCAGCAGAAGGAATGATCAGCTCCTCGACACCAAAAGAACCAAGAACTTGGAATTTAAGTAACCAATATTATAACCTTATAATAAAATTATAAGCTTATAAGCCTTATTATGAACCCTCAACCACTGACTTGGCCCAACAATAACCTTATAAGCCCTCGTCGTTAATAATCCACAAGAAAATATAGTGCATCGGCTAAAAAGATATAACTTTAGATTTTACTGAACGATATTGATACGTACGTGTTCAATTGAATCTATGCGGCGGTGGCACATCCCATGACCCCAATACCCTTTACGAGTGCCAATGAAAGGCATCTCTACGAGCTTATTCCCATGTATCCTGTCATGATCAAGACATAATTAGAGTCCATGAGAATATAATTCACCGGAATACCACACCTTGACGATTCATAAAATTAAAGCTAGGAAACATTACCTTATGGTTGTTGTGGAGATCACTTCATCATCTTTCTCCAAGATCGTTGTAAAGAAGACTGAATAATTGAGGCTCCTAATGTGTGATCTGACAAATAGTTCAAGATGAGACAACTATGGTCGTAACAATCATATCTTTCTTTATTTCTTAATTGTTGTTTAACTTTTCAAACGAAGGCTTTAGTCAATCATTTACTAACAGATACACATAAAAAGATACAATGAAAGGGAGCCACGTAGCCATACCAAAATAAGGGCATAAGGATACTAAAAAAGACTGTATGGATATAAGATTGAGGACAAGATCCTTTTTGGAATAAACTCACAAAGATCCCCTTCTAAGACTAAATAGTATCATTAAGAAACTTACCCCGATTATACACGAGATTCTGGATTATATTTGTGTGGTTGATGTCATCAACAAAACCATGAAAACATTTATTCAGGATGCCAAACGCCTTAGCTAGTTTTGGCTTGCATTCAGCCTTGACGGGATCGTTTTTGTTTAAACTTTTTCTGAGATCATAACTCTTAAGAAGACTAAACGAAAACCCATACTGGAGTTGAGTCTTTCTTCCAAAAGACTCGTCTAGCTTTGTATGGATCTAAGAAAGAAAGTATTAGGTACTTGATGGTGTATAGAGAAATGAACACACTGAATATATGTAATGAATCAACTAAAAAATTACGAAATTTTATCAATCAAGCTAAACAATCGAACATGTTATGAATGAAAATACCTCACGGCATTTTGTTCCACAAAAGTATAAACTACTTGAGTTTATGTTTAAACCCTTCACTTTTTTAAAGCACGATCTGTGAACTGTAACCAACAAATCATTGCAAGATTCATTACATTTTGAAAATATCATAAATTTTGATAAAAATAATAGTACTGATTAGGCGATCACATACAATTCTCTTCACACAATGAACACGACATCATTTCAGAAACGAGTGCACCAACGGGAGATGTTTCTGTAGCCACGTTATTTTCAGCATTTTGTCTTAACACTGGACAACATGTTCTTTAAACACTGGCTCAACTAGAAACCCGGGCATTTTAGGAGCCCCAGAATTTCGTTTTGGTTGAATTTTTAATTCCATTTTTTGCTTCGTTGTCTTTCTTTTGACAGTTCTTGTTCTCAACTTCATTTTGTTAAAACATACAAAAGATCGTATATTTAACATCAAATGCATTTATTATTTAACAACGAAACTATAGTTATTGGATATAATCTATAATCATAAAGTAAGTATGATCTATACACATACCGATTACTTGACCTTAAAGTTTTAAACTAAAATATTCCGATAATTAGCTCTAGATGCACATTTGCTTTAGTAATTATTTTGTGATGTTCTTGTTCTCTATGCTGACTTGTTAAAAACACCTTTAGATTCATCTTCTAATTGAATAAGCATTTTTTTTACCAATTCATTCAAATTCATTAAAATCATAGCACGATTCAAACGCATCATGACATCAGTTAACAACTACAAAAAAAGAAAGTCATCATCGCGTCAACTAACTATCTAAAAACACCAAGTAAATTTTTGCATCAACTGCGCAAAATCATCTAAACACAAAAAAAGCGCATAATATAGCACAAATCAAACAACAATCAAAGTTAAAGCCACTTGATGCACGTAAACATCATTCACCTTTCAACCAGACACTAAAATAACCATCAAATGAACACAAGTTACACATATAATATAACAAAAACCAATCAAAATCAGATCTTATATATAATCCCTTATCAATACAAGATGAAACGCTAAAGCCACCTGGTTGACGTAAATATTAATCTACATTTCAATCAAACAATAAAACACTATAAAAGCTTAAAAAAACAAATTTTCCACGTACACTATAGTAAATTAAAAAGCCAATCAAAAACGATCCTTACGATTCCTTAATCAACACAACAATCAAAGCAAGATGAAATGAAACAAAAACTTAACACTTAAATGAGTTCAGAAAATAAGTTTCTACCTGATTTTTTTTTATTCTTCTAGGTAGATGCTTATAGATGAATAACAATGATGATAAGTTGAATAACAGTCTAGTTTTGATTGAATTCTTAAGAAGATTGCAAAACTGTAAATTTTGTTTGGGATTGAATCATTAAAAGATGAGATTGAAAGTAAGGTGGTCAAGTTTATAGAGAGAGAGCTAAATAACATCAAACCGAACTCCACCCTTTCTAAATAATTCCGGCGGTTGGTTTCAGCCGGCCGTCCATATCTCTTTTTCACTTTTACCTTCTTTCAATAAAAATCCTTACCCACAGATCTGTCACCGCCCACTGCCGCCATTCACTCGCCGTTCGCTGCTGCTGCCGCTGTCTCCCGGACTCTTCTGCTCAGATCTGTTGCGGTCCGTCATCGATGGCTTGATGCTGCCTTGGGTTTTGGCTTTAGATCTGTTAGGTTTAGGTCTGGCTCCTTTATGGATGCTTAGTTTTATCTTCTTTGTATGTTTTATGTACTTTATGTATTTTTGTCAAGCTACACCTTCATATGGTTGTGTCTACCAAAAGCTCACTCTGGTGATTCCTCCCACCCTTGTATGGTGTTGCTGTAGGTGGTCACAACTATTTTGGTGTATGTCTTGTTTTGGCTTAACTTGTTATGTTCAATGTAACTTGTTGTGTTCAAATTTCCTCCATTTGTGAGGCGTGAAATGAAAGCTATGTTAAAAAAAAGTTTATAGAGAGAGAGAGCCTATAAGATGAGTGTTTAATGTGAATTGTTGGCTTTTTGTGTTTAAATTTTAGAATTGAATGTTCATACTATATATGGCATAAAATAAGCGGGATTCACATTAAACACTCATCTTATAGGCTCTCTCTCTCTAAACTTGACCACCTTACTTTCAATCCCATCTTTTAATGATTCAATCCCAAAGAAAATTTACAGTTTTGCAATCTTCTTAAGAATTCAATCAAAACTAGACTGTTATTCAACATATCATCATTGTTATTCATCTATAAGCATCTAGCTAGAACAATAAAAATAAAATCAGGTAGAAACTTATTTTCTGAACTCATTTAAGTGTTAAGTTTTTGTTTCATTTCATCTTGCTTTGATTGTTATGTTGATTAAGGAATCGTAAGGATCGTTTTTGATTGGCTTTTTAATTTACTATACTGTAAGTGGAAAATTTGTTTTTCTTAAGCTTTTATTGTGTTTTATTGTTTGATTGAAATGTAGATTATTTACATCAACCTGGTGGCCTTAGCGTTTCATTTTGTGTTGATAAGGGATTATATATAAGATCTGATTTTGATTGGTTTTTGTTATATTATATGTGTAAATTCTGTTCATTTGATGGTTATTTTAGTGTCTGGTTGAAAGGTGGATGATGTTTACGTGCATCAAGTGGCTTTAATGTTTTATTGTTGTTGGATTTGCTATATTATGCGCTTTTTTTGTGTTTAGATGATTTTACGCAGCTGATGCAACAATTTACTTGGTGTTTTTAGATAGTTAGTTGAAGCGATGATGACTTTCTTTTTTTTGTAGTGGTTAACTGATGTAATGATGCATATGAATCGTGCTATGATTTTAATGAATTTGAATGAATTGGTAAAAAAAAATGCTTATTCAATTAGAAGATGAATCTAAAGGTGTTTTTAACAAGTCAGCATAGGGAACAAGAACATCACAAAATAATTACTAAAGCAAATGTGCATCTAGAGCTAATTATCAGAATATTTTAGTTTAAAACTTTAAGGTCAAGTAATCGGTATGTGTATAGATCATACTTAGTTTATGATTATAGATTATATCCAATAACTCGAGTTTCGTTGTTAAATAATAAATACGTTTGATGTTAAATATACGATCTTTTGTATGTTTTAACAAAATGAAGTTGAGAACAAGAACTGTCAAAAGAAAGACAACGAACCCAAAAATGGAATTAAAAATTCGATCAAAACGAAATGCTAGGGCTCCTAAAATTTCCGGGTGTCTAGTAGAGCCAGTGTTTAAAAGAACACGTTGTCCAGTGTTAAGACAAAATGCTGAAAATAACGTGGCTATAGAAACATCTCCCCTTGGTGCACTCATTTCTGAAATGATGTCGTGTTCATTGTGTGAAGAGAATTGTATGTGATCGCCTAATCAGTACTATTATTTTTATCAAAATTTATGATATTTTCAAAATGTGATGAATCTTGCAATGATTTGTTGGTTACAGTTCACAGATCGTGCGTTAAAAAAGTGAAGGGTTTAAACATAAACTCAAGTAGTTTATACTTTTGTGGAACAAAATGCCGTGAGGTATTTTCATTCATAACATGTTCGATTGTTTAGCTTGATTGATAAAATTTCGTAATTTCTTAGTTGATTTAGTACATATATTCATTGTGTTCATTTCTCTATACACCATCAAGTACCTGATACTTTCTTTCCTGATAGATCCATACAAAGCTAGACGAGTCTTTTGGAAGAAAGTGATGTAGCGCAATGCTACAGGTTAGACAATTGAAGTATTGTCAGACTTTGGGAGGGAGTAATAAGGTTTACTGGACCGAGGGTTTGAGAAAACAATTCTCGACTCTTTTTATTAATATCAAAATCTGGAAAATAACATGTAACAGAATCATAAACTTAACCCCTATTTATAATAGAAAAACAATAATCCTAATAGAATACTAATTAAGATATCCTAGTCCTAATCTAATAGAACTTATCAGATAACCACAGTAACCACCTAAAGGAATAATCCAAAACAGACTCCAAAACAAATTAAACTTTCTAAATAAAAGAAACATCAGATAGATAGCAGATAATAACTTGGGCTTCAAGCATCCTTCACCGCATCAGAAAGACTCAACTCCAGGATGGGTTTTCGTTTAGTCTGCTTAAGAGTTATGATCTCAGAAAACGTTTAAACAAAAACGATCCCATCAAGGCTGAATGCAAGCCAAAACTGGCTAAGGCATTTGGCATCCTGAATAAATGTTTTCATGGTTTTGTTGATGACATCAACCACACAAATATAATCCATAATCTCGTGTATAATCGGGGGTAAGTTTCTTAAGGATACTATTTAATCTTAGAAAGGGATCTCTGTGAGTTTACTCCAAAAAGAATCTTGTCCTCAATCTTATATCCATACAGTATTTTTTAGTATCCGGATGCCCTAATTCAGTATGGCTACGTGGCTCCTTTTCGTTGTATCTTTTTATGTGTATATGTTAGTAAATGACTGACTAAAGCCTTCGTTTGAAAAGTTAAACAATAATTAAGAAATAAAGAAAGAAATGAATAGTTGTCTCATTTCTTGAACTATTTGTCAGATCACACATTAGGAGCCTCAATTATTCAGGCTTCTTTACAGCGATCCTGGAGAAAGATGATGAAGTGATCTCCACAGCAACCATAAGGTAATGTTTCCTAACTTTAATTTTATGAATCATCAAGGTGTGGTGTTCCTGTGGATTATATTCTCATGGACTCTAATTATTTTTTGATCATGACAGGATACATGGGAATAAGCTTGTAGAGATGCCTTTCATTTGCACTCGTAAAGGGTATTGGGGTCATGGGATGTGCCACCGCCTCTTAGATTCAATTGAACACACACGTATCAATATCATTCAGTAAAATCTAAAGTTATATCTTTTTAGCTGATGCACTATATTTTCTTGTGGATTATTAACGACGAGGGCTTATAAGGTTATTGTTGGGCAAAGTCAGTGGTTGAGGGTTCATAATAAGGCTTATAAGCTTATAATGTCATTATAAGGTTATAATACTGGTGACTTAAATTCCAGGTTCTTGGTTCTTTTGGTGTCGAGGAGCTGATCATTCCTTCTGCTGAAGGAACTCTACGGATGTGGACCAAGTTTGGTTTCAAGCCGCGCAAAGAATCAACAAAGCAAAAAATGAAATTCATGAGCATGGTAGTCTTTGCGGGCACAAATATATTTCAGAAACGTATTCCTAAAAAAAGAAGTAGAAGCTTTGCCAGATTTCACAGGTATTTAAATTTATGAATTCATTTGAAAGTGCAAAGCTTAATTATCGATTCCTAAACTTAATCATATGTCAAATATGGAGTATCTAATACACACTCAAAATGAGATCATATTTAACGAATATTATTATAGATCCAATCAATAGCATGAGTTTATCGTCTTTTAGACAATGATTATGGGCAAAGGAGTAACTTTAACGTTGGAACACCTTTTGTGAAACTTTAACTTAAAGCACAAATATATTAGTAAAACTGATAATTGGCAAATGAATGATATTAATTAACTTTAAACAGATTTAAAGGATTTAATTTTGTGAATTCATGGAATGGATAGAGTGTTGTGATACTGATAAAAATTGACAAATTAGTGATTTTCTCTCAAACATATCTACAAAAGGAAATGTTGACATGTTCACAGTTACTACTGAGTGAGTATTTGCTTATTACTGCTCTTTTCAAATATTTGGTACTGTTGTCGTAGACTTGATGAGTGTAGCCATTAAGCTTTATCAACTTAATGAGTAGCACTATTTATGAGTGCTTTTGTGTTTCGTAAACATAGCCATAATTAATTACTTGATAGATGTGTTATTACGTTGAATTTTAGCTAGTATATATTGAGCACAACACTTTCTTCGAATAATATATATTGTACCTCAAGCTTTTCGAAGTAAAATATATTTTTGCTCAAGCTTTTCGACAAAATCTATCACAAGCAATATCTATTTGAATGTTTGAGTTTAAATATCGTGACTCCAATTTCCAATTTTGTCCCAAAATTTTATGCTTGACTTAGATCGATCCATTCCCCCCAGCGAGCCTCTATTCTTTATATCCCCATAAATCAACAATGAACAAGCTCCTCAGTGCACTTGATATGTAAACAAGATTGTACTTTTTTTCTTTATAAGGTATATAATCATACTAAAAAGAATTCATCATATGCCTTATGTAAGATACTTGTTCCAGTTAGCCCATATGTATGTATGTGCTGTATATAATTCAGTTGTTTTGGTCCTAACAACAACAACAACAATAGTTACCAATCACCTTTATTTATTTATTTATTTATTTATTTACCATATGATACACCAATATAACTCAGTTTTTGGTTCATTTCCTTTCAGGTAGGCGTGTGTAAGGCTGTATAAGTTACTTTCAACTCAAGTATATGATTGCATCAAAAAGCTGCAAGACGGAAATTGGCTGCATTTGGTAAGATGTTTAGTGTTTATTGGATCTTTTCATAAGTTACTTAGTACTTAGTACATCTTTATATGAATTCTAGAGTCATGATAATCAACTTTACAAAAGCTTTTGTATTGGTTGTAAGATGTAACATTTCCTTATTTGGGATTATGGTGATGATGGTATGAATTGATTGGATGGTTTCATATTATGAGTATTACATAAGTCTTTTACGTATCCTTGGGGGGCCATTTAAATATGTTCAACACATTGTCTTTAAATATATGAATTCAGTTGCATAACGATTATTATGTTCCTATCCATTTTACTTTGTATCATTGAGCATAAGACGGAGCGCAGTAAAGTTTAAGAATATAAATTCTTTATGGTTCTGTTGGCAATTATCTTGCCTCGGAATGTTGATTATTGCTAAAATTGGTTCCATTTCAGTTATACGGATCTTTTGAGAAATCTTGATGAGATACGATCTCGTCTTTGAAAAAAAATAATATATATATATATATTTTAATGGTTTTAATATTGTAAAATGAACATATTGTGTTTTTCTTTTGGAAATGCATATCTCTTAACGACAAAGCAATTACAAAAAGAAACACCATCAAAATCAAATCACTCACTCTGTCACTCATATAGTATTAATAAAAAACAAAACGGAAAGAGAAACCACCAAATAAAAAGGAGCAAAAGGAAAAGTAATTTGACAATTTCTCGATTATGTTTTCTTTGGGACAATAATTGGTAAGGGTCTAAACTTGGAATCTACAGACAAAAAAGGATCCATTGGAATATATTCGTACTTTATTTTTCAAAGATGAAGATGTATGTTTTACATATTATTCTTGTCTTAAAAAGATAACAATGCCATGTTTATAATGGTAATTTGATGAAAATGTTTAACACCTATCTTTTATATAATAAAAGAATTACATCATTTCGGAGTGTTTTTGAAAAACCCATTGAAAAAAAAATTAGACCAATAGGAGAGCTCGATTTTGCCACGTAGGCGAAATCGAGCAATATGATTGGTCAATAGAAAGTCAAAATTAAATTGATGTTGGTCAAACTTAATAAATTTGGTGGAGAAATTTGGTTAAGAAAAAAAATCCATAAAAATATAGGTGTCAAATTTATGAAAACAAAAACTTAAAAAAAGAGGAAGTAATTAATAAAACTTTAGTGGTTGAATTTTAAATAAAATATATGGAGCTAAGTGTAAAATTACAAGTTTCCATGTTTTTTAATAACTTTAGAAAAAAACACAAATAACCCCTTACACCTTATACCCCTTACACTTTATACACCTTATATTTTATAATATTAACTTTTGTTTAAAATTAAATGAGTATTATATTAGTTTTCAGACTTTCATCCATTAAAATTACAAAATTTGGTAAATATTGCGAATTAGTTTTTATGTTAGTTTTAGACTTTCATCCATTAGAATATTTTTTTAAATAGTGACTCATGTTATTCTATTTAAAAGTTTAATTTAGGCGTACACGAGTTTGAATATTAAATACGGCTAAATTATTAGTAGCGGGAGTATAAATATCAAATGGTAAGCATGAGTTAATATGATATGAAAATAAATATACGCGATTCTACTTATAACAACGACTCATGAAATTGTTATTTAAAATTTATATATGAATATCCATAAAAACATTTTAGAAACTTTACGGAGTTATTAACGCTTATTATGTGCTACTAAACTCGCATAATTTTTACAACATGATATCAATAGGTAAAGTTAAACAATAACATCAACATCAACCTCAACATGTCTGTCAGTTAAAAACGTTATACAAAGCTAATTAATAATTAAAAAAAAAACATGGGTTATATAGTCATTGTTTAATTTAGAAGGTGTTTTCCTTAAATTTAAAAAAATAATAATAATAAAAAAAAAAATCGCGCATCACNAAGGAATTAAAGTATGTACATGAGAATTATTAAGCAAGAATATGTAGTTTTTAATCAGGTTATTACGTTACTATACTGCGAAAAACATATTTCACTAACATCTCATGCAAGTCAAGTATAATTATGTGATTTAGCTTGAATAATAAAATATAATTTTTAATCCAAAAGCATTCTCCTAAAATAATAGGTAGATTATAACATATATACATATGATTTTTTATTTTTAGTCCACCAAGTATAACTAATTGAAACATGTTAAGTATTCATTTCTTAATCGATAATAATACATAATCAAAACGAAATTTAAAAACCCTGTGCGTGCACAGGTATTATAACTAGTTAAAAGCTTTATATGATTGAATTTTATAGCGTCATAAGTTTTCAGCCTTGTACATTATATGATTGAATACTTTTTAAGATTATAATGATTGAATAATTTTCGCTAATATGCATGGGACCAGGGTGATCCCACCATTCTTCACTTTTTGAAGAATAATGTTCGCTAATAGGTACATAATTAAGTTTTTAACATTTCCTTAAATAGATTCAATTTTCACTTTTCACTTTAAAAAAAGTTGGTTTTTCCATTACAAATAGCATAAATAAGTTTATAAACCGGTGATTAAACAAACTTATAAACTTATATAAAAATTCATTATTGTGGATGCTCTAATAGGAACAAACAACATATGCTCCGTAACAGATTGTTTTATTAATAAACGAACAAAAAATGTTACGAGTATTAATTTAGAATTATCTTAACCAGTATTTGTTCCTCAACCGCAAGTTATCATATTCCTCTACCGCAGCAAAACGAGCCATATCCCAAGGCGTCCACACCCCGTTCTTCATATTCATCTCTTTCGTTTCTATCTCAATTATTGACCCCTTTCTTCAGTATTTATTTACTACATTTGTCGGTCAATGGGACAAACTTCTCTTTTTCACCCCCTCCTACTTTTTATTTTTCTTTTTTTCACCCAAAAAAAAACATTCCATAATCCCTATCCAACGAAGGTAGTGTAAGGCTCGTAGGTGGGTGATCGCTCACCCTTAACACGCCACCACCCATAAAAACACCTTTAACAAAATCTCTTTCTTTATTTCTTTTTTTCTTTCTTTCTTCAGAGTTTCGACAATTGAATCAACACCCCCCTTCTATTTATTTAGTACATTGGTCGGTTAATGGACAAATTTCTCCTTCTCATCAATCCAACTTTTTCTTTTTATTTTATTCACCCACAATATCCCTATCCCACCGACGGATTGTCTTGTCTTAGGTGGTGTTTAAGGTGATCGCTCACCCTTTAACATGCCACTGCCACCACCCATAAAAACACCCCTCATCACGTGTGAGGCATGAGAAAAAAAAGAGGGAATTAGAGGTGATGATCGTCACCTCTATTTTCATTTTTGTTTGTGATCCACCATCTTTGTCTTTCTAAGTGTTGTAGTGAAGTCTTGTGATGAGTGTTTTCCGATTTCAGACTGCACTCGTTTGAGGGTGCTCTTTATTTTTTTTCTTGTATTGTTCATGAATAATTTGAACCAATGGGTGGTTTGTTGAGTTCAAGGATACACATGTTTATATTAGTTGATGATTAGGCCAAGCCCGGTTTGTGGGTTTTAGCTATTAGGGTTTCACTATTATATATAGTGGTAAATAATAAAGTTACACCTACGGGGTTTAATGTTCAACATGGTATCGGTGGCTGTGTTGAGCCGCCTCCACCTAGGCCACCCGTCAAACCCTATCATAGAAAATAGCCGTCATTTTTTTCTTACTCAAGCGTCAACCCCATCACAAGATTGTTACATGTCCCCATCATAGAAGTGTAGTATTTATTTATTCAACCGAACACTATTTATTCAACCGAACACTTCACCTTCGAATAGAGAAGTATTGGTGTTTCTTATTATTATTCTTATTTTTTTCCGGCGAGCGTGCATAAAAATAAAGGGTTTAATGCCTGATGGAGAAAAAAAAAAGTGAATCGGATCTATTATTCTTCTTGGCGAACGTGTATACATATTAAACAAAGGAAGGAGTTATGAAGCTTGGAATACAAGGTCTACGATTGTGATGCTCAGTAAAAAAAAAATATTAGTTATTTACTTGTTTGTTTAGAGTTTCACTATTATATATAGTGGTAAATAATAAAGTTACACCTACGGGGGGGTTTAATGTTCCAACAGTTTATAGTTTAAACACATTTTATCCTAGCAATGAAATAAGTTTCGATTCCGTATTGAAGTTATTATTTATTTTTATTTTTTTTGAACTAAATATTGAAGTTATTATAACTTAGAAGTTTTCTTGACATCCAGTACTTATCCATTTTTTTTAAAGACAAAATTTCTATTGGAGAACTAGCCTAATAAGCTAAAGCATGAAACGAAAGAAGAATAGGAAATTGGGCTACAAGAAAAAGCCCAACACCAGCAGCCAAAATTGGCTCAAAATCACCAAAGAGAAAAAGCTATGAGCCCATCATGTTGACGTGTGCTTGTTAAATGAGAAGTTTTTCTTCGAGAAAAGATTTTCAATCCAAGGAAGAGACGAACTTTGTAGAGATAGAGAGGAACAAGTCGCGTGATAGAGCTTTTAATATCAACGTATTCTCACAAAAGGCAGAATTTCGGAGAAGATATCACCAGGAGAACGACTATGAAGAGGACTAGAGGAGGTGCCGATAACCATATACTCATCCATCTGATGGATATAAATGTAAACGAAAGAACATCAATTTAAGGTTCTGTTGAAATGTAACCACTAAGCACGTGTTAGCGTGTATTTTCTTATATCAGTTGGTTTGCACACATTAGTTTGTTTATTAGTTAGTACACATCAATTTATATATCAGATAATTGTTCCTTATATTCATCTATCAATTTCACAATATACTCATAAACAAGCTAGCAAAGTATCAAACTTTGCAAATCATCTACTCGTAAAATTTAGTTTACAATATCAAGAACCGTCCAATTAATATCCTAACGAATAAAATGAATCATGTTTTTAGACACGTACGGAATAATATTCTAATAAAACTTTTGCTTAGACCTTTTTGATTTGAATATTCATACATAAGTTGGTGCTTTTCTTACTCCATTCAAAGCTTTGGAATTAATGGACGACATACGGTTTAGCTATGTAAATGAAGCGTGACAACCACAACTGCTTTAACGTGGACACTCACTATATAATCAAACGATTAACTAAATATTTTTAAACAAGGTATGAGATCATTAGAAAATGCTATTTCTTTCGTCTTAAAATAAATGTCTTGTTTTGACTTTTTTATTTTTTATTATTATTATTATTTTTTATCAGCTTTGACCTTAATTTTTTTTTATAAGTGTTATATAATACTTGATAAAAATAATATCAATTTCATTTGTATATTTTATATCATGTAATAATAATAATAATAATAATAATAATAATAATAATAATAATAATAATAATAATAATAATAATAATAATAATAGTTAAAGTTAAAAAAAAAAAAAAAAAGAAAAAAGAAAAAAAGAAAAGCATTTATATTTAGACGGAGAGACTACTTAATTTGAAAAGTGATATTCGTCACTCGTTTGCACATCATCATCATTGACACCTCACCCATGTCCACCACCTAAAAAAAGTACATTATAGTTAAAAATTTTGGCACATTAAAATTACATGTAATTCAGCTTAAAAAAAAATCCACTAAAAAAAAAATTAATGCTACATCTACAAAAAAAATTTCAAAATTATACTCACAAAATGACTTGTCATGTGTAGTCGTCCAATCATTTTGCATCATAATATCTTGTTCTTCTTTCTTTAGACGGAGAGACTACTATACACCACCTAAAAAAAGTGCATTATAGTTAAAAATTTTGGCACATTAAAGTTACATGTAATTCGTCTTAAAAAAAATCCACTAAAAAAAAGGGTAATGCTACATCCACAAAAAAAAAATTCAAAATTATACTAACAAAATGACTTGTCATGTGTAGTCGTCCAATCATTTTGCATCATAATATCTTTTTCTTCTTTCTTACTGTTCATAATTGGTTGCCAAAGCATTGTGTGAATAAAATTTTATAAACTTTTTGTTGATGTAGCATTTTTTGTAAAAAAAATTGGAAACGTTTTTTTCTGAATATATGAGCAATTAGTTTATCACAAAGTCACTAAAAAGTAGGGTTGAGCAAAATCGACCAAAAATCGAACTGAATCGAAAAATCGAGCCGATCCCGGTCCAACCGAAGCTGAACCGACCTTATTTGGTTCAGTTTTCGGTTTTATATATTTATAGTTTTCAGTTTCGGTTTGGCTCGGTACGTTCAATTCTGGCCATAACTGAGAAAAACACAACTAAACCTTTTAAACCGAACCGAACTGAACAGTTCGGTTTCGGTTTGGCTCAGTTCACTCTGGTTCGATTCTCGATTCATGTTTTCCTCAAAATCGGTTTTCGAGTTGATTTGAATTTAATCGGTTCGATTTGGTTTTGACACGATGATCGACACTACTAAAAAGTGCATCAGGAAACATAATAGGATACCGCCCCACTCCATTACATTAAGTAGTTGACTTATCCCATCAATAATAATCCATTAAAAAATGATTAAAGTGAATTATGATTTATCCAATCATATTTTTTGCATGTTTTATAATCGCGAATCTTAAAATAGCTATAAAAGCATAAAGCCATTGCTCATAGAGAAAAGTTCCTCATACGTATTGTGGTAGAGGTAGGGCTTTAGTAAAAGAAATTAAAAATTAAAATAAAAAGGATGAATAACTATAATTAAATATTTGAGATGCATCGACTTGAAATTCGTCTATGTTCATTTTGATGGATCTTAATGTTTCGAAAGTGATTTTAAAGTGAAAACATTGCAAAAATTACTAGCAACAAATTTGACCAATATAGAACGAAAAATACATAGGATTTGCCTAACTTGATGAAATGCGTCTAATATATGTATATGCATCTAACTTTTTGCAAAAAAATATATTTTGTTGCATCTAAAAGATTGAGTATGCATCTAATTCAAGTCGATCTATCTCTAATATTTGAGTATAATTATTTCTCATACTTTTCATTTTATAATCTTACTCATTTGATCTTCAAGTCTTGATGATATATCATTTACCAATTTTGGATATCCTTCAATCGACCCCGAATACTCTTAGAACCAGGCTATCTCATACATAAAAAAGACTCATGCATCGATCCACGATTGGGTTAGCGTAACACCGCCATCTTGATCGAGTTCAAAGCTTGCCTCAATCCAGTTTTGATGTGGCTTAATATTATGTTGCAAAATAAAAGAATATATATAATTATACAAAGCTTACATAAGGAATGATGATTTTTATCACTCAAGCTAGTGTCTATATTTTATATTGAGTTTATCGTTCTTTTATAGTAACTATTGCTTCTTTTTGTTGTTGAAAGTAGACAAAGACTGCAATTTTTAGTATAAAATCCCTATATAAACCACTAGTTTTATGGGAAAATGGGAATAATTTAATCTGGGAATATATAGAAAGTTTGTTGCCACAAAATACTCCTTCCGTCACATAATAAGCGTTTATATTAGTATTTTGGAACGTACAAAATAAGTGTCTATTTTGCATTTCAACTTATGGGAAACATTTTGAGTGTGAAAAGATGATATTTGATTGGTAGAGAGTGAAGTTAGTTGATTTTCTAATATTTTATGCATATTGTAAATGGACACTTAGAGCCTTCGGTAACGTAACTTTTGTGGGTGAGTTAAGAGTTAACGCACCACCTTAACATGGTGCGTTACCTTACCGTGAGTGAAAGGCAAGAATCGCGTTAACGTGCACGGGCAAGAGCTTAACGTGCATTAAAGAGGCATGGTTGTGTGTTAAAAAAAAAACAAAAAAAACAAAAAACAAAAAACTGATTAAAGCCATACAACGGCTAGTTTTTTTTGAGTGGATTCAAAAAAAAATTCATTTTGCCCCCTATATTTGTTACCGTTTGTAAACGGATCTAAAGCTTAAAAAAAATAATAATAATAAAAAAAATAAAAATAAAAAAAATAAAAATAAAAAAATAAAAACTTTTTCAAACCCATTTTCTTACCACTATAAATACCCACCTCACACACATTTTATTTCCACACTTACACAAATCAAATTCAACCTATATACTTCCTTACTATTAAAAAAAAAGAAAAAAAAAATCAACCAAAACTTTCATTTTCACAATGGATCCGAATGAAAATAATGAAGAACAAAGAAGTTTCTCTGATATTGATGATTAATTTGACATGGAGTTTATGATATCCGCGTTCGAATGTCACCAACGTTTGGAACAACAAGCAGCAGCAGCAGAATTAGCTCGACAACGCATCGCGCGTACACGTGTCCATCGTGAGTTCGAGGTTGCCGAGGAACGTTTGCGTCGCGACTACTTTTATCAACGGTGTAAGTATACGCACCGTCAATTTCGAAGAAGGTTTCGTATGAGCCGGAAACTATTTCTAGAAATAGTAGAAGGTATTCAATCTTACTATTCCGATCCACTTCCAGATCATTTTAAATTCATGAACAAAGGACCCGATGCTACCGGTCGACAAAGTATTAGTACACTCATGAGGTGTACAGCTGCCATACGCCAATTGGCATACGGCAACGCACCCAATGCGTTTGATGAGTATTTGCAAATGGGTGAGCGTACCGGACGTGAATGTCTTGATAATTTTAACAAGTGTATTATGGACTTGTTTATGCGGGAGTTTCTAAGGAAACCGACATGGTCCGACGTTCAGGCTATTTATGAGAAACATGAGCGTGAACATGATTTTCCGGGCATGCTTGGTAGCATTGATTGCATGCATTGGGAGTGAAAAAATTGCCGGTTGCGTGGCAAGGGCAATATGGTGGCGGTTTTAAAAAAATACCCAACCATAATGCTTGAAGCTGTTGCTTCGCAAGATTTATGGATTTGGCATGCATTTTTTGGGATGGCGGGGGCGAATAACGATATTAATGTTTTAGATAACTCTCCGTTATTCGACGACATTCTTGATAACGAAGCCCCAAGAGCACCGTATATGATAAATGGACATCGGTATGAACGGGGTTATTACTTAGCTGACGGAATTTACCCAC